>JASSUY010020912.1:0-20120 GCA_032466535.1 Forpus xanthops
CCCTTACAGTGAAGAATTTCTTCCTCAGATCCAATCTAAACTTCCCCTGTTTAAGTTTGAACCTGTTACCTCCTGTTCTGTCACTACAGTCCCTAATGAATAGACCCTCCCCAGCATCCCTATAGGCCCCCTTCAGATACTGGAAGGCTGCTATGAGGTCTCTGTGCAGCCTTCTCTTCTCCAGGCTATATTTTCTCCCAGTGGAACCATCCTCGCATTATTATATCACATGCCCTAATTAACTGGAGACAAATAATCCCAGAAAAATTCAGAAGATGCTCAAGTAATTCAGGAGACAGTGGATGCCATGCTTCTGAAACAGATTAGATCCCGACCTTTCAAATTCTCGAGCACTGCAGAGGGTGCTTCAGCAAAGACATCCCATATGGGAGGCTGCAGCTCTGAAGCTGGTATCTTCGGACCTACAGGGAGTGACAGGGGAAGCCTCACGGCTTTTTGGTAGAGGATCATCTGAAAAAGAATTCAAAAACACTCTCAAAACTGTGTCAGGTATTCACAACTCATATTCAGCGAACAGCTGAGATCAGCTTTTCCTCCTATTTGGGATTTCAATTCATTTTCTTCTACTTTGGTTGACAAAAAATTTATATGAACACAACTCATCTGACCATGAGGTTTTTTGCTTCTGTTTACAGTTTTCTCTCATGGTGCAGGTTGTCAGTCAGATATTATTAGGGAGAGAATTAATTACTTCCCTTCAGAGATGATTAGGAGAACACTTACAGAACTACTGCAGATGGAAACATGTGCCATTATAAGTATCCACAGCACTCTCCCTTTCCACGAGCAAAATCATTCTGTAAATATTCTTGGATGTAATATAAAAAGGTTGAAAAGAACCAAAAGTTGTTTTAATCATTTGCACCCAACCTGACGCTTCCTTAATTTTTCTTTCTTAGAATTGACCCACTGTAATAAAAATGCAACAGTCTCACTTTTCTAATAGGAAAAAATAGGAAAGTGATAATAATATTTTGAAATTACATCAGGAAGCTTGACAACAACATCACATGTCCTTGCAGAAGTTAGAGCCACGATCACCCTGGCTTGTCGAGAAGGATTCTTGTCTGCTTTTTCAGAGAAGCCCAACATAAATGCAGCCCCGGGAACAAACTTGTAAAACCTTCAAAAATTCAAATCAGAAAGATCTGGTGAAACAAAGGAGCAAAAACCAGCACACATCCCAACCAGACTGCCTCGCATCTGTGAGTAAGGAGCATAGGGAGTCTTCAGGGTAACTGCTGAGGTCCCCATGACCACTCTGTGCTTTACTGATCAAGTCTTCAGCAAAAGGAAGGATCTGTTCCTCACTTTTCAGCAGTTATGCCCAGGATGAAGATTAGTGTACATTACAGAAGCACTGCTATGACCTCCCACTCAGCTTTTATGTCCAAATGCAGTATTCAGACAGATTAAAGAATAAAAAATAGCCAGAATAAAAAATAACCATGCACTTTAGTCCTCGTGAGTGGATGTTGATTTCTCCCAGCTGACCGATACAATAGATGAGTGTCATTAAAGACTAAAACCTCACCATTCTGCTATGGATCTGACACTTGAAGGAACTTTTGGCCATTCTACTTTCACTTGTGCAGCAGGGTGGGCAGCAAACCGCCCAGTTACCAGCTCAGTTGAAATCTTGTAGTCCTGGCAATTCCGGCCCCATTTCAGATAAGCCTATAACAGAGAGAGAAACGGTCCATTTTTAAATGCACAGAACATGGCTTTCCTATGATGCATACAGCTGTATATAACTATTTTTGAGCCTTACCACTGCTTTGTGAGCATTGAGGACTGAAGCATCAGCACAGAGTTTCCACTTGCTTGAATCTGTGAGGTTTGACACAAACACCTGCATCCGGGGTCTGATGGACTCAATATCAGCATAAACCACAAGCTGGAGGCCTCCTATCTTTTCATCGTTACGAATGCCATGAAGAAAAGCAGCTAATACTGGTGTTTTAACATCTCCCAAAAACTTAGGCTAAGAAGAAGGGAGAGAAAGTATGAAAAGAATAGAATTATAAAGCAGATAACATTTCAGATGCAAGATCCAGATGGATAAATGAAAAATAAGCAACTGAATTGCAAATATGCACTAACATATGTACCACACACAAATACATGCCTATATCACATACATCTTTAATGTACAGGGCTCATTCTGTATCAGCTAAAATTTCTGCCTTTTCCTAAGCTACAGTTGATGCTGTGGAAATATTCATAACATTAGATTACAGTAATGACTATATGATTTGGGCTTCATATATTCATCTGTGAAAGAAACAAAGTGGTTCAATTTGACTAACAATGTTGGCTGTCAGTTGTACTCATCACTCATTCTCACAACAATAACATCCCTCAGCTTTTTGCCTGTCCTCCTTTTTGTCTGTCTGCCTGGTCTGTTGTCTTTCACCTCCCACTTCATCTGTGAGTTCTGTGGGGCTGGCAGCTATTGTGTTTGTGCAGCAACCTAGCACAAAATATAATCCTCCAGGATGTTGTCTTCAACATCAAGAACTTCCCCCCTTGAGAGCAGGGCCTTAAGCATGCTGTGACATGCGATTTGTTCACTCCATTGTTAGACTTCATCACTTTGCCCAGTGAGGAAGCCTGCACACATCAGGCTGAGTGGTGGTGGTGCTACATGTTGCTTCTGGAGCATGGCTTCCACTGAGGTTCTTCTTAGCCTCAGTGTCCACCACCATCCTTGCACTGGCACTGCAGCACCTCAACTTCCCTCCTTGTTGCAGAGGTCACAGGATCAGTCTCTGCAGCTTCTGTTGGCTAGGAGTACCATGAAGAAAGGACTGTGGTGCAAGTAAGAAGAATCCTCACCTCACTGCTGAGGAAACTGCATATGGGAACTAAGACGCGTGTCTCACTCTTAACTGATAGGCGAGACTCGGGAGATTATTATTTCTCTTTTCCCATTATCCTAGCTGTACAATTACTGCAAGCACAAGGCCACTCTGCCAATCTTCCAAGCTGACAAAATCCCCTAAAAATGATGCAACTAACCCGGGAAGCAGCTCGAGATGAGGCATGAATGGATCTGGTAGAGGCATACGTGCTGCTAAGTCGTTCAGCTGTGAGTTTCGTTTTTGGGAACTGCAAGAAGAAAACACATCATGCTGTAGAGGGTAAGTTAAAAGCATGCTTGTACAAATTGCACAAGGCAGTGCTGCAGAATACTCTCTGTCCTGGCACTTGGTGTTCGTAAACTTACTTTCCAATATGCTTTGCCCTGCTTAGTATGTGTGAGCTAACTCTGAAAAATCTTCCTTACCCAAATATATCTCACCCTTCAGAAGAGGCATATAAGGAAAGTGTCTAGATGAAAATTCCCTGTATCAAAAAATGATGACCAGAGGGAGTCAAACTGAACCAGCCTCTGGATTCAACCCGGAAGACTAGAATTGATTCATTTTGCTTATGGAAGGGCCTGATCAACTGGAAGACACACCGAATGGACCAACTGAATGGACACAGTGCTGAATTCCCTACTTTTTGAGAAACACTAATATCAAGCATACTGCTTCTGGTGGGCCTACCCTAGGAAGAAATTTCTGCTATACTAAAATACCTTAAAATATGGTATCCTCCCATGTTTGTCAACACCACTATCCCTGTGTGAATCGACAGTAATTCCAGCCCACAAAACAAAGTGATCAAAGCCAGCTGAATGACTCAAGCTCTGATGGTAGAATCTTTGTTCCTCCAAAGTGTGCATCCCCAGTCCCTTGTACTGCTTTGATAGAACTTTGCATCTAGTTTGCAGAGCCATAAATGGCATCATGTGGAGAACACAGCTCTTTGTCTTTATGCGGCTTAGAAGAACCACCACAGTTGATTTGGTGTTCTAAATGTTATCGGTACTGTAATTTTCATCAAGAAAGATAATAAGTTGCCTTTAAGGTTTTCATTTGACTCATAGCAAATTCCATACTTAATTTACTGAGGAAAGAAAATCTCACCTCTTGTCTATGCGCTGATTTAAAGCGATACAGATAAATCTCATCATCTTCCTTTGAAAATAAAAAAAACCCACAAGATGAAAAGTCTCAGAAGAAATGCTGTAATTACATTGAAATACGAGCACTGGGGATTAAGTAAGGATTTTACTAATTATCATTCATATGTAGTTCTGTATACTTAGTCACAAGCACATAATGCAAGACTTGAAGTAGTTTATACGAAACATGTTCCTACTGCAAAATTACGACAGAAACATGCAATATATATTCAGAGAAAGTAATAAATTAGCAAAAAATGGTTCCATGCCTATAGCAAAAGTGTCACAAATTTGAGGTGTTCTGAACTAGACACTGAGCACGTGATTGCAGGTGTGCTTGCAGAATAAATATTGAAATTTTATGATGCTAAAATTTACTGTGTCAATTCATAATTTCTTGATTTATGCAAAGCCAGCTGCCATCAGGAGTGTGATTCACAAACATTAGCAGCATCAGTCAATCTACTGGCAAAGTTACCCATATTTTGGAATATCTGCCACCTTCCAGATGTCCTGAATGATGCCTGTGGCTATGGTGACTCGATGACTTGCTGCTGCTGCTACTGCTGCTACTACTGCTGCTGCTGCTACTGCTGCTGCTGCCATTCAGATACCTTGAGTGATGCCCATGGCTATGGTGACTTGATGACTTGCTGCTGCTGCCACTGCTCCTCCTACTACTACTACTGCTCCTCCTACTACTACTGCTACTGCTTCTACTACTACTGCTGCTACTACTACTGCTGCTGCTGCTCCTACTACTACTGCTGCTGCTACTACTCTTGCTGCTGCTGCTACTTCTCTTACTGCTACTACTCCTGCTGCTGCTGCTACTGCTCTTGCTGCTACTGCTACTACTCCTGCTGCTGCTGCTACTGCTCTTGCTGCTACTACTACTGCTCTTGCTGCTACTGCTACTGCTCTTGCTGCTGCTGCTACTGCTCTTCCTGTTATTGCTCTTGCTGTTGCTGCTACTGCTCTTGCTGCTTGCATCTTTGTTTCTTGCTTGCTTTACTTCATCATTCTCATTTTCATCCACAGCCTTTTTACGATCAGCAGAAGCAGCAGATGATGAGGAAGAAGAGACAGCTGAGGAGGCAGAAGATGAACTGGAGGGATTTTTTGCTTTGGGGTCTGTCTCAAGGTCTGTTAGCATAGTGTTTCCTCTCTTAGAAGGTTGCTTCTGACGTTGTGTTTTATTTGCAACCTGCAAAAACAGTTCAGAGAAGTGCAAGAGATGTGACACATCTGCTTCTGTACTTACAAAGTAGAACTTCTCTGGGCATCAGACAAGCTGCTCACATCAGCCTTTCAAGGAACAACTTCCCTGCTTCACTCACTACAGAAGTTGCAGAACTCCCTTGTATCCACTCTCCCTAGCTGAAATCTAGTTCAGCACAGAGGACCAGCCCAAGCTGGATGTGTTCTGTAGCATCAATCCTTCCAGATGCGGCTTGGGCTTACAGGCCTGGCACTGGCACCCTTCAAACTAACCCCATCCTTGCTTTCACACATCAGCTTTCCACATTGAACTTCAAATTCTTGCTTCATCTACAGGAAAATATTCCCCTCTCAAAGTTTCTTACCTTGAACACCTTTTCAATGCCTAGAATCTTCTTCAGCTTAGCTTTAATGTCCTCAAATGGAGAAGACTCATTCTCTTCCTCAGAATCCGAGTTTAGCTCATGAATTATTTTGGAAGCTGCTCTGGATCCTGCCTGAATCTCCAGCTGAATTTTGTCAATATCAGCATCTGTTTGAACTACACACCAATTGCACACATTAGAAGGTTATACTGCTTCAAACACCACCAACAAACCTAAGATGACAAGGCTTGCGTTCAATATTGTACCTGGCAGCAAGACTATTTTAGCTTCATGTTCTCCAATTAATCTGTGCAAATAAGTGTTTTTTAGGAAGCTGGCATCTCGTGACCTTCTGGAAAAGCAGAGCTGACAACCAAGCCAATATAGTTTGATGCAAATATCTTGTTTATGAGTTTTTCTTCCTATGCCATGGCGAAGATCCTCTTGAGAGCTATAGGCATGTTTCCTTGGCATGCTATCAGCTTCTTGCTGCATTGGAGATAAGTATGTGAATATCACTGGGAGCATACCATAGGCAAGAGTAAAACTGCAGATATGTGCATCATAGAGAAGGTAAATATTACTGTATAAGCAAAAAAGAATAGGTTACCATTGTGAAACCTTCTCTGGAAGCTTTCTCTGCTGGTTTGAAAGGTTCTTCCACAATATCTGATGAAGTATCTTCTGGAAGAATTGAGGTCCTCTTTTCAACACCTAGTTCTCCTATATTTCTTGATACAGCAAAAGCTTTATGTCTGTTGAGATATGTGCAAAAACTGGTGAATTATTCTGACCCCTTGTCTTTAGATTACATGAAATACATCCCTATCAGTGTCAAGTGACAGCACAGAGATATGATGTTTGAACATAGAAATTTTATATGCAATTATAAATACAAATATTAAACCCAAATAAGAGTTCATGATAAATATCAGTTTCTTGTATCACAGGAAAATTTCAAAATCAGGATGAATTTAAGCAAATTTCCAAAACATGAAAAGCATTAATTTAAAAACAAAAATAACCCCCCCTAAAAGTCAATAAAATAATAATAATAAAAAATTAACCCCACACAATAACAGGCAAATTAAAATAAAAATTAAACTTCTAAATAATTTTGGTATCTTTTGACTTTTAACTCCTCTATTTCTCTTCCTTGCTCTTTATCCCAAAAGTTCTGCTATACACTGAAAAGCCACTCTGCCTATCTAGGAACCTCTGTAGGACATCAGCAAATTGTAAACTTGGTAAGGTTTCAGCAACAGGAAGTATTCTGAAACAAGACTACCACACCTTCCAGCCACTATCTCAGTTTCCTCACGGCATGGATTTGTTTCAATCTTGATGTTTTTCTGTTTCACATCTATCTTGGCATCAAACTTGAATGGCACTTTTGCCAGAACCTTGCCTTGAATTTCAACAGCTTGTTGAAAGTATTCCGTGTTGACACCCATTGTGGCGACTGTATTTACGTATAAGCTGAAACAGAGTGAAGCAGTCAGGTGTAAGAAAGGTGCTCCTTTTCAACATGTGGTTCTGCCTTTTCACAGGACTCCATCAAGTGTAAAGCCTTAAAAACCTGCCATACCTTGGGCTTACGTCTGCTCGAATCTGCACAGTGGATTCAAGCAACTGGGAAGGTCTAAAATCTCCAGTTAAAGGAGGGGTTATCTTTCCATCAACTGTAAATGACAGGACAACATTTGAACATGGTAAAAGGTTATGATGCAACACACTGAAAGTGGAAATAAAAATACAGGAAGAAAAAAAGAGCTGACACAAACTGAAAGTTTGTTAATCAGTATAACATTCAAATTCCATAAATGCAAGGAGGCAGAAGACAGAATGAATGGTGAGCAACAAGGATAAACAAACCCTGCTCTCCAGTCTGTACTCATATCAAGTGTGAATATCTTTCTTGTACTGCAGATACAAAACTAGATATTGAAATCCAGATGCCGCCTCAGATGTGCTAATAGAGGGAAGAATAATTTTCATGCTAGCTCTGCTCTTGCTGTTGCAGCGAATAGTGCAGTGGGCCTTCATCACCACCAGAGCACGCTGCTGATTCATTATATTAGCTTGTCCTCCCAGGCCTCCCCAGCCCTTTTCTGCAAAGCTGCCTTGTCTGGGTGATGCCCAGCCTATACACTTGCAAGGGTTATTTCATCCAGGTGAAGTACTTTGCATTGCCTTTGTTGAATTTTATCATACATTTGTCAGGCCATCCCCTCCAACCTGTCAGGGACCCTTGGGGTGACAGACTGACTCCCCAGTGCAGAGACTGTTCCCACCAATTCAGTATCATCGACACAGATTTGTTGAGGGAACCTACTTTTTCCAAAGTTCAGATTGTTAAAAGAGGTGATGAATAAATGCTAAGAAGCTTGTAATGAGTAACTCACAGTGAGCCACCAAATAGACTTTCATCTGTTAACTACTCTTGGAGGATCAGCAATCCAGACAGCCTTCACTCTGTAACCCATCCACTCAATCCATACCTTCCCAACTTGGCTACAAGGATGTTATTTAAACAAAAATAAATAAATAAAAACATCTACAAAACAAGAGGCAGGTATTCAAAGCTGTTATTAAAACAAACTAACAAACCAAACACCAAGAGCAGTGACAAGTGGGCATATACAAGACTCCTGTGTAAAGAGACTCCTCATGTGGTGTCAGCAGAAGCAAGGGTCAGTTTTGCCTCAGCTAAAAGTCTGCTGAACTACAGAGAGTATGATCACTGGATTAATTTCTTGATAAGTATTTGTACTTGCATATTTATTGTTTTAAAACAGAGCTGTCTCTTTTCATACGCCGTCTTCTCTTCATGCCTTCTCTAACATTACTGGTAGCTCCTTTTTGATTGTCTTCTATTTTTTCCTCTGTTCAAATCCCCACTGAATTCTGCTTAGCCTGTGTGTGCATCTCTTGGGAGCCACCCCCCTCTGCCCATGTTTATCTCAGCTCTCCAGACAGCCCTTGTTTTTTCTGCCCTTGAACACTGCAATCTTTCTCTTTTGTTTCCTAGATTCCCACCTCAACTTCTCTCTCGCCAATCCACCCAAAGGTGAGACAGAACTCAGCTGTGTCCAGCTTCTCTTCAAGCATCTTCACTACTTCCTCTCTACTACAAAAACAATCTCCTTTTATAACTTCCCGGTTTTCCACTTCTTTCTCCAGCCCACCTTGGCCTCTCCCTCTCAGCCCCTGCTCAGAGCTCACACGGCTGACCTTGTATTTCCCAACTCACCGCTGGCTGCCGCTCGAGCCAGAACAGTCGTGTATGACCCGTATTCCAGCGGCAGACCAGTGCAGGTAGGAACGATGTAGCGCAGCTCTCCAAGCCACACTGGCTGCGTCCATTGTCCTGCAATGCCGTTGCGGATTTGGTTGGTGATTTTCTTTATCGCTGCACTCCTGTCAGCTGGTTCTAGCACAGCCTGAAGTAAAACAGAGATCCAAGAGGTTGGGATATAAAAGTACAACGGTGTCAAATATTGCAAAGAGAAGTAGGAGTCCTTGGTACCTTCAGAATCTGATGCAGGACTTCCTTATTGATGTTGACATAGGCCATCTCTTGGCCAAGTAGTTTCAAGTAGGCTGATATCAAGGGGGTTTCTGACGGCAGCTCTTTCCATCCCAGCAGCTAGGGAGCAGATAAATAAATAAGCGAAGTTCCTCAATGCAACACTTTACAAGTGGTAATTCAGCAAGGTGATTGCCGCCACTGACCAAGTTGCAATCTTCCATTGCTGCTGGTATTTCTTTGCTGTTTTGTAGGTAGCACAATGCCACTAATTCAGACTTCCCCCTCTCATCAAGGTGTCCATGAATAGCCTCAGGTGTTTAGCATGCTTTTTACATTTCCACAGAAGGCCTGGGCCACTAGTACCACCAAACCCAGCTTGAAAGCACAGCAACAAATCACCTTTTCACCGGAAGACAAAGGTATGTTCTTGTAAACTAAGTGAGGTAGATGAAGGGAAGGAGGGGGAAGCCTGCCATCCATAAAACACACATGATGCCTGCCTCCCCTGTCTCTTCCCAATGCCTCTTGTGCAGCCATACATGTAGTTGGGCAGAGGCTGGGCCAGAGTGAGAATTTGCAGAAGCTATTGCAAACATCGCAGTAGTGATGTCCCCAGCAGTTCCACTGCAGATCTTGCTTTCACAGAAATCCTTGAGCTGACTGCTAGGCAGGTATTTACCTTCTGAGACAGGGCTTAACTAATATGAGAAACCTCACTAAATACCTCTTCATATAAGGCACACATTGCATTGCTAAAAATACCTACAGCTTTTCCAATCTCCTTTATCTTTTTGTATGCAGGATATTCAGCAAAAGGGATATTCCGTTTTGTGATGACATCTGTGAGGCCTTCCACACGGACACCAGCCTACCAAAACAACACAAGAAAGAGCAGTCTGAAAAAATACTTACAGAGATGAAACTCTGTGGTCAGTTTTAATTTCAATTTGCCTGATTAATAATTTAAGTAAATATTTACCTCCACCAAATCAGCCACTGACCCTGCAGAATATGCCATCAGCTTGGAAATTATTGCTGATGGGAACATCGTTCCTGGGCTGTTCATAACAAAGACATCTCCAGCAGCACCAACTTTATAGTTATCTATAGCAGAAGTACAGAAAAGACATCTTTTCTTTCTAACCATTCTGTTTATCACTCATGATCATATTTCTGCAGCTTTTTCCATTGCCAACTCTGATGTATCATTACATAAATCTTAATTTTTTAGGCACAAATTAACAAATGGCTACTCATGTGCATTCAAATATATGACTGTCACATTTAATTCAGTATCTTATTGAAATGCAGAATGATATATTTTTCCAAGGTCTTAATGTCCGTTAAGAATGGGTTTCTGAAATGTAAATTTCCTGGTCAATGAAATGATTTTACTTACCAAAGTAACCACCAATACGCACAACTTTACTATACCGATAGCTCAGCCTGTCCAGTTTGGGGGCCAGCAGCTTAAGGGCAATATTGCAAGCTGAAGATCTAAACAAAATGGGAAAGATAGTAATATCCAAATATAAGAGGCACCCCCATCAGAATATGAACTGAATTCAGTTTGTCAGCACATGCAGTGCTTACCAACAAAAATATAACAGAACTTATTATTTGCAGAGTGCCCACTTCGTTCCTGCCTCTACTTACATGTTGTACAAGTATGGCAGTCTGCTCTTCGACAAAGCCTTCATGTGGGAGTACACAAAACTGGCCACTTGCAAATTGCTCTCTTTCATTGCCACATTAGCTATTGTCGTTATTAAAGCAAGGGCAGGCCTTGTCTCAAAGATAATAGTACAAGCCATCATTCGCACTTCGGGAGGAAGTGACTGGTCTGCAAGTATCTGGATGAGATGTCCCTGCACCTTCAGAGAGAAAACAGTGACTGGAATTAACAGTAATTGAGACTTTTTTTGCAGACTGGATCCACACATAACCCACATGAAATACAGGAAAGGGGGTCATTATCCCTGCAGAAAGGTTTCCTGATCTTTTTTACTGCATGGTTCCACATCATTTTATTAAGAAGGGGCCACGGAGGAACAGCCCCACGCAGAAGGGCTGGCACTGAATCTGAAATACACATCCATGCATGAATGTGTTATGTCAACTAAACACAACCAAAAAAAACATCAGCATAGATTTTTACATTACTGACATTCAAAGAGCAGTGAATAACTTTGGAAGAAACAACTGTAGATGGTAAGGCAGATTTCTTTTTTGGAGTAGCTCCACTGATTTGGTGAGCATGCTTCACTATTTTTCAGACCACTTTTAAAGGGGAATCTTCAGCAGCTCACCAAAGACTGTCTGAGTGGATGCTATCTGCTATCTCATGCATCTCCTATATCCAAACCATCTGAAGTCTTGCTCATGCTCTACACGTGAGCAATCTCCATAGGAGGTCAGTGGGAAAGGTCTAAAAGAGGCAGACCCATGTCAGCATTTTGCCTAGGAGTTCAATAGAAAGTGTCTCTCTCTCTTCTCCTGACTATCAAGGCAGTTTAAATTAAATGTCTGACTTTAAGATGGCTAAATTTCCACCATAGCACAGGCCTTAGTTGATTATGATAGATGACTAAAGAAATACTGCTGATATCTTACTAGAAGCTTCCTATTAATAATTATTACAGCTTAGCAGAAAACATCAGCTTCTACATAAAACTATATTGTGTTGGTCTTAATATTTTGTGTTTTTTTACCATGCTGAATCCATGCACATGATACCATTAAACTCATTATCCTGACAGTATATATTCTCTAATTCACTTAGTAAAGAAATCGCTGGCAGATCTTACTTACTGTTTTGGGGTCTTTCCAAGCTATTTTTCTCAAAGCCATTATGGCATCAATCTGAATGTGGATGGGGATGTCAGAAGCACTGGATGCAGATATGGGAAGGAACTTCTGGATGCGCTTGATGCTGGCTGGTTCTCCCATGTTGCCAATGCATTTCAGAGCCAATTTCATTTTGTCTTCGCGGCCCCTGCTGATCGCTTCATCTGCCAGGTCATGGATGGGCTACAGACACAGCACAGTTCAGTCTTCCTAATACAGAGATTATCCACAGATTTCCCCTTCCCCACTGAAAAGCCTATCACAATAAAGTAACTGGACTTAATAACATCACTCAGTGATGGCCTTTCTCAGGGTCTTACCTTATGATGTGAAAACTGTGTTTTCAGTGATGAAGCAAATTAATTAATTAAGTGCCTTTGTTCTGAAGGAGACCTATGAAATGTGTATTTGTAAGCCAAATTGCTATTTTTATACTCTATCTTAAAAGATTTGGGCTAACGTAATGAACATTACTGAGCCATTAAGAACAACTTGACAAAAAGCCACATACCTGAAGAACTTCTTTAGGACAAGATGAGGCCTGAGAGCAGTATTTATTGACCACAGAACTGTATCCCAAGCAGGCAACTTGCTGAAGCATGGGACTTTTCTGGATTCGAGAACTGGTTATTAAATCCTGTGGAGGAAAAAAGAGAGAAAAAAAAAATTGCTATTTAATATGGTGCTTCATACAGCTTTCAGAGCAGGAAAATCATCAGGGCTTATCTGTCTATTGCTCATATCCAGGTAAATTAAATCAGTGTGTAAACGCCATATTTGCAAACTTCACTTAGGAGCTTCATTCTCCACTATTCTCAATGCACATATAGGTTTGCAAAGCACCACCTTGATTTTCCTCAGCTGAGCCTATCACTGAGAATACAAAGATTATGGGTGAATATCAATGTATAAATGGAACATCCTTAGAACAATGTACAACTCCATTATATTAATAGAGATTATAATAGAGATGGATAGATTCATTAATGACGCATTCTAACATCACGTAATTTTTTCCTATTTAATAAGAATAATATTGACTAAAGGTGGCAAAATCCTGTTCAGAATACATGATTCATTATTGTTTCAAAATAGTTGATGTTTGCACTACTACTTTCACTTGCAGCACTCTGTAGCTCATAGGAATAGTTTGCAATTAAAAGAGCTATTCTTTTAAAATGACATTACATGCAAATCACCATTTGTTTCAGAAGTAAGTGACTGAAGTGGACAAAGTGTAGTCTGTAGAAGGCATGATGTGATCCCAGCAAACTAAAATGGGAGTTATTCTCTGATGCTGTTATGGGAGAAAGACTTGTGTATCCATGTAGCAAAGTGAAGACACAAAACTGAACTCCCCTCTCATATGTAATGCCAAAAGAAACCCGTGGCTCAAGATTTGCATAAAATTAGTGTACATGAGAGGAGTATCCAGTCTTTGCTCTACTGAATAATCAAAGGCTGTCATCAGTTATCATTCTGTTTATGATCAAGTAGTAAAGATTCACACAGATTTACTCACTGCTGCTATTGGAACAGTGTTTTCGTCAGCTTTCATTAAATGAAGAGCAAAAGAAACACTTAGAAGAGTCTGAATGTAGTTAAGGTCATCGTTACGAATTCTGGTCTTAATGAATTTGAGTGCTTCTGCAGTGCCTGTTGCAGAAACTGCACTCAGCAGCCATCGCCTGCAAGCAGGTTAAAAAAAAAACACCTTAATGTTAGCTCTTGATTCTTCAAAACTGGAAAAGTTTCTTGCAAGTTAGTACAATTAAATACCTGTAGCGGGGTTTATCTGAAAATTGCTTCCAGATAGATTCAAGAGTATCAGTGCTTGCTATCCGGCAGAGCTGGACAAGCTCCAAGAATCTGTATGGAACATCATCGTGGAAATCTTGTTGGTTATTTTGGACTATGTGTTGCAGTGTTTCTACTATCTGTTACAAAACATGGAAGAGAGAGGGCATATGTAATTATATCCTTTAGAATATATGATCATTACTCTTCTATTATTTTTTTCAATTAGCAAAGCATTTTGAAGACCTAAAAACACTATACCCGTTGCTCAGGGTTCTTCGTCTTGATGAGCTGCAGTGGCATCTGTGGAAGTGCTGAGGAGAACTCATAACGAAGGCCTCCATAGCTCTGCATGGGAATGTCTGGGATGCTCCCTCGTTCACTTCTCACTTCAAGCAAGGTGAGTTGCTGTCTGTCAAGAGACAAGGGTCACCAGAGGAATGAATTAGCTCCCCTCTTCTTCATTCTGCCTTGGCCCATTCAGCAATACTGTGATGGTATCAGTTTTACTCTAATAATTCTTATCACAGTAAAATATTACAGTTTGCTAATGGACAAAGCCCCTCAATTGCAACAAAACAGTTCTGTAATCAATGGTCTTATTTCTACATGCACCATCTTCCTCCTGACATTATAAATAGGCATTTTTCCAGGACAGAGTTATAAAGTTGCATTCTTACGGTATAAGCAAGCAAGAGTTTTTCTCCTTTTCTTCCATGTACTTGTAGTACCAAGTTCACCATGGTACAAATAAAGAATGGTTTACTGAATTTTTAGGAGTGTAGAAACCCCAAGTGTGAGTACTCGCAGCTTTACCCAACTGCTGTGGAACTCAATTCTGATTTCACTTCTTTCCACTGGGAGTGAAAGGGACTGCCAGAATTCTCACTCTGAAACAAGCCCATGCCCTGCCTACCTTGCTTCCATGACAGCAACACCAGTAGGTTCACTGAATGGCGAGATCTGATACACCTGCTGCGACACCACTTCTGTGATCAGGGTACCGCTGTCTAACTGCTTCAGTTTGTAGGAGAAAGCTGCAGTCCCCTTTATGAGCCTTGCTTTCTGGAGGAGGAGGACAGAGAGATCCAAAGAGTGAACAGGAGCAGAATGGTCAGGCTTGTAATTAAGAAGATCTTTTCATGTCTCACATACCATCATGTCAACAGGACAAGGATAGATGTAAGCCATTCCAACACTCTTGGTCACTTTTTCCTGGCAATTATTTTGGTCCACAGTTTTGGTAACAGAGACTCGGCTGTTCTTCCTGTCTTCCTGGATGATGTACCTTGTATTGCAAACACCTCCAATTCCAGCCTAGCAGATCAATACAGATAATGAGACTTCCCAATTATGCCAGTATTTCACTGTGTGAGAAGTTTTACTGAACAAAGATTCCAAAGGAGCAGCATGAAGGTAAGGACCTACTGACCTGTCTTAATTACATTTTGAAACCTTTAACCATTACACACATTTAATCCTATTGAACTAAACAATAAGCATATGAAAAATAGTCAGGGGATGGAGTTTAAAATGAAAAAGCAATCAATTAACTAATATCAACAATGAGCAAGTAAAATGGATCAAGTAGGTGACTCAGGGAAGCCATATAACATATACTTTCATGGCTAATCATTCCTTTTTCTTGAAAGAACCGTATGTTAAGTCTTAAAAAGAATCCAGCCCCAATACTTTGTTCAACACATATGCACACATTTTCTTCTGTGTGAATGAAAATTCTCTTTTTTTGTTGATGGACATTTGAAAGTAGATGCAAACAAACAGAAACTTCTAGGAAGAATAGCTAAAGAGAACAAATACATTCAGTAAAGTAGTTTTAGAATGGGAAAACAAACCTCTTGCAATTCATACACATTTTGTGTCTTTTTAATGGTTATCTGTATCATGTTCAGTATTCCTCTCACTATATTAATACACATATTGGGGCAGTCTTCTGGGCCATAAATGTTTCCAATCCGTCCACTATTGTATTCAAACTTGAAGGGCTGGCTAAAACATGAAGAAACCATCTGGGTGATTTTGGAAGATCGAGTAAATGGGTCCCTGGGCCAGACACCATTGTATTCCTCGAATTGTGGAGAGCGGATCTAGAAGCAAACACAGGACAGTTGAGTAAGTGAATCAAATTACTTTAGTACTATACAAGCAAACGGGTTGGTAGATATTAATGTAATTACCAGTTAGACATTCTTTCCTTCCAGATGTAGGCTTAGGAATTCATACACCAGTTTATTATTTTGTCTCTTGCTTACATTATTATAAAACCAGTACAAACCCTGAGGGATCAGCAGTGGTATATCATCTTACAGATGTGGTTTATGTATTGCTATTATCTCATAGGGACCTTTGAAACATTTTACTTCATTAACTCTATAGAGAGAAAGGCTGACTCAAAAAATAAAGATTTCAATTCAGCCTTGAAATAAGTATTTTGCTTTAGGTGAAATTTCGTATTTAACAAATCTATGGCATTCTAAATGTAAAACCAAAAAGTTTTAGAACGTTTCATTTTCCAAGGTTTTGGGTTTTTTTACTAAACTGGTTGCAATGCCTAGCCCATAATTTTGAAACCTTGCCCTCATTAATGAAAGATCTACCCCTCTACTATGACCAGTGAGAGCTCTTGTCACTGAACTCAGTGCCCAGAAAAGAAACTCTGATTTGTAACTAAACTAAACAAACAAAGGTATTTTTTCTGAAACATTTATTTCAGATGGGTCAGGTCCTATCTCTGTTGATGCTGGCAGAGGCATGATTGCACACATACAGATTTCTCACAGTATTATCCAAACTCTATACGTTATTACATGTCCTTTTTGATGCCTTTCATTTTTAAATCTTTTATCACATATCACTTTTTAGCTTGTATCACTTTTTAAGTCTACATTTAGCAATTTCTTGTGAGACAATAACTCTTCATACCCAAGTCTGGCTCCCACAGAGATTGGAAGTGTGTATTGAGACTAGATCAAATCTTAAAGACAGAGCAGGCTTGAGTGCTTTGAGTTAGAAACAGTGATTTTCTAGCAGAATCCCCAATTTTGGCACCTCTATGTCCCTCACAAAGTCTTGAGGAACACCTGCTACAATTTCCACAACAAACACTGGTGGCTGGATGCTAAATCACTTGTCACTTCTGAGACTTTAGCTTGAGATCGTTCCCTGACATCTACAACACTAAGGCTCTAGTTGCATTTCCAATAACTTTCCTAAACCACAGATTAGCCAAATGCAGTTGTAACTGCGATATATAGTCTACCGCTACACGGTGATTTGGAAGTAGACACAGTACCTTGAGGAGATACGTGCTCTCTGTCAGCCCACTGATCTCTAGTTTGCTGCTCAAGCGCACACCAGCTTTGGCTAAACCTTTTTCTTGAAGCCCATTCAACACCCAGCCTTCATAGCTGTACCAGTGGCTCTTTCTGCTACTGAATCCAGGGTCTGTGAGGAAACAAGAACAATTTTTCACAGTAGTTGCAAGCACATTCCAGTAAGTAGAAGTTAAAACAAAGTCACCAAAAGAGGGCTGTAAAAGGAAATTTACTTACCAATGTCAACCTTCTGGCTACCTGTGAAAAGAGACAGAAAACAGGGGAGTAACATTCAGTCTAGGCCAAATTGTTGCCATTGAACTGAAGGAAATTTTGGGAAAAGAGATGAAGGGATACATAGGCTTACCTACAAAGGTGAGCACTAGTGCAAGTACGATTCCCTTCATAGTGAAGGTGAATGGGGCTCTGCTTGCCATGGTGAGACTTTTATGGAAGAAAGCTCAGGAACACGTGGCTGGGTTCTGCTGAAGTCTCAATTTTTTTATCAGTCTGTGTAAACACTTCTCTTCTTGCAATCATACTTTCTCTTCAGGTGGAATGATGGAAAACAAGTCCCACCTTGGCGTCTCACTGATTTTCTCATATAAGCCCTTTGCTAGATTGTTTGAAAGTTTCTGTTTATCCCAGAAAAACAATTTTACGGGGTTGTTTACAATAAATTTATAATAAACAGATTACTTAACTTCCTAGACTGTGTCACCAGCTGGCTGCTGGTATTCGGTCCAGTCACAGATCAGGTTGATTTTGCCCAGGTTATGCTGACCTGGCAGCTGACCCAAACTATTATCTCATTGATAGAGGCACAATTAACAAAGTATCATCGATGTCACACACATTAAGAATGCCTTTTTTCTTCACTCAGCATTGGTTTACAGTCAGTACCGTAGGCAGGAGACTAGGTCAGCAAAACCTTTGCTAATCTTAGACATTACAATCTGCCTCGAAGCAGATATAACATCCCACTGAAAACCTGTGCATGTGGAAAATACATATGTCTATTAAAAATACCAAACCCAGGGATCAATGTGTCCTTTCAGCTTCGGTCACACTGACCAGGAATATTTTTTAAATGAACAAAGATTTCCTAAGCAATCTGTAAATATTTTATCTTCCAAGGTAAATGACAGCCAAACATGAACAATGAAAGGCTACAGAGTGCGGTAACAGGGAAGCAGAGGGAACAGGAGTGCAGGTCAGCTAGATCTTTTACACTTCCTAAGGAGACAAATTTAAAATGTAGGCAAGTGTTGGACACAGGCAGGCATCGCTGACTCACAGTGACAGGCCAGGAACACACTCACATAAGTGCTCTCTTTTAGAAATGCTAGGGGCATGGAGGCAAGTGGAGATGCACAAAACATATTTGCCCTTTTTGAATACAGTAATTCACTGATTATGCAAAAAAAACAGAGTTCATTCTGGTGTGTCCCCCTCAGAAAAAAGTCACACACTTTTCCAAAGAGGGCTGGGTAGCAACTGCATGAAGAGGGTGGTGATGGTGGTGTAGGGGAGACAACTAAAACACACAGAGGCTTCTGAGATGGTAGGTATTTCTGGAGGAGTGACTTCAAGCCACGCAATAGCCCACAGGCTTCAAGTCACACAAAACAAACCTGAATCAAATACTAATTTGACACCTGCAACATACCATTTATTCAGTCATTTTATTTCTGCTTCCATAATACCTGTGTTCATAAGATTAGTCACTGCAGCATGACTCAGGGCAAACGCTTTTCTAATGACCACCCATTTATTTTCTATTCTAGCAGTTTCTACAGTCTCACACTAGTAACTGCTTTATGCTTTTCAAACACATTTCATTTCGGCTGTAAACACGTGCAGGGCTATGGAATCTTTCTTTTGGGAACTGACATCCAGCTCACTGCAGAAAGCCATATTTTTTGGGGGACATTATCAAGAAATACCTTCTTTTTCATGATTATCAATTTATTATGTATCTCAGGTGACAAACTTTATGATGTTGTCAAGTACTTTCATACAACTAACTTCATTGAATGCTTTGCTAAAACAAACACCTATTACACATTGCAGTTAGTTGTATGCCTTGTACAAGTCAAAACTTGTCCAAAAAAGGAACATGGGTACTGCATCACTCCTAAAATTATAACAAAATGCAGACTGAGGGATTTTCATTATTTTAATTACAGTGCAACTGTGAACATCAGAAGTCAGAGATAGTGCCTGAATGCAAAATATGAATCATCTGATGGGCTGAACTTTTCTTTGGGGATCAGTTTTTGGATGTAACTAGATCAGCCATTCATGATTTGTAATCTGCCTCTCTCTCAGTTACATAGAGGGTAGGGGAAGGGATGAAAGTAGAAGATGTCTTTCATGTCTTCTCACACAAAAGTCTGTAGCAACTGCAAATTATAAAAATAAAGCAGCTGCACAAAGAGCAGCTAAGCTAATTCAACATACACAGCATCGCTATTACTCTGCATATACTCTTATTTTCCTTTTAGTAATTACCTGCTTCAGTTGATATTTCATAGAATCATAGAACAGTTAGGGTTGGAAAGGACCTTAAGATCATGCAGTTCCAAACCCCCTGCCAGGGGCAGGGACACCTCATACTAAAACATGTCACCCAAGGCTCTGTCCAATGCTGCCAGTGATGGAGCATTCACAACTTCCCTGGGAAACCCATTCCAGTGCTTCACCACCCTTACAGTAAAGAATTTCTTCTTCAGATCCAGTCTAAACTTCCCCCATTTAAGTTTGAACCTGTTGCCCCTTGTCCACTCACTACAGTGCCTCATGAAGCGTCCCTCCCCAGCATCCCTATAGCGCCCCCTTCGGATATTGGAAGGCTGCTATGAGGTCTGCACGCAGCCGCCTCTTCCCCAGGCTGAACAGCCCAAACTTTCTCATCCTATCTTCACACAGGAGGTGCTCCAGTCCCCTGATCATCCTCGTGGCCCTCCTCTGCACTTGTTCCAACA
>JASSUY010020914.1:0-38698 GCA_032466535.1 Forpus xanthops
AGTTCCATGTCCTTTTTATGTTGAGGACACCAGAACTGCACACAATACTCCAAGTGAGGTTTCAGGAGAGCAGAGTAAAGGGGCAGGATCACCTCCCTGGACCTGCTGGTCATGCTTCTTTTGATGCAGCTCAGGATACGGTTGGCTTTCTGGGCTGCAAGTGCATACTGCTGGCTCATGTTCATTTTCTCATTGACCAACACCCCCAAGTCCTTCTCCACAGAACTGCTCTGAATCTCTTCTCTGCCCAACCTGTAGCTGTGCTGGGATTGCTCAGACCCAGGTGTAGGACCCTGCACTTGGCATGGTTAAACTTCATCAGGTTGGCATCAGCCCACCTTACAAAAATCCCTGCTTAAAATTAGACATTTTTTGTTTCCTCATCTTGTTTATTAGACTTCTAGCATTTATAAAGAAGCATCATTTATTTTTATATGTATGTACTATATGAGATTGTTTTTTGTTTGAGTTTTCTGTATTTTTTCTCTTTTAGTTTCACCAAATTTTTGCTATTCACTAGAGGGTAAAGGTTCCCCTACTTCCTGCACTTGAATGTATGCCATCCTGAATCATATTTTAGCACTTGTCAGCTTTTCCATTCAATTTTTAAAAAAATGTCCTAACACCTTTATAAATGCCACCACTGGTTTCATTTTAGTTTACCTGAATCTCACTACATATGTTCTGAAAGTTTTCCCATTTTCTAGCAAGTTCAAATCCTTTATCTTCAACCATTTCCTAGCTACTCACTGACTGTTTCTGTTTCTCCCAGTTCAACCCTGCTCTTGGTATTGGAGGCATTCCAGCTGAAGCTACTATGGAGCTCTTGGCCTCCAGCTTACCATATGACTGCATGCATTTTGCCTTCAGAAACCCTCTCCTCCCTTCCTGAGGACATTGCTCCATACACTGTATCGAAAGGCTCCATCAGGCCTTCCCCAAGCTCCTACCCAGATATTCCACAAAATCTAGCAAGCAGATACTGCATCCAGCAGTCTGATCACTACACAGTCCCATCTGGACTGTGGATGCCTGATAGAGCATCAGTTTTCCTATTCCATTGTATCTTCCTAAAAGCTAGGATCTGAAGAACAATCTCAGTGCAAAAGTGTATGTGGCCTCAAGATGTGAGATCATTTCTGCCAGCCCACCCCAGGATAAGACTTCCAGCCACAAAGCCTTCCCTCACTTCAGCAGCGTGGGAGTTATATAAGCTTGGAGGTAAGACTGCTCAGTGATGATCCCAAAGACACTATCAGTGCATCTATCTGTTATCCTGAATGGTTTTCAGTTCAGGTCTCAAGGACTAGGATATTGGGCTAATTGCACTGAATAAACATAGTTGTTACCTACAAGCTGAGTAAGCAGTGCTTTATAATGCTCAGTGAAGCAAGCTGATGAATCCTTGCCCACTCAGTATTTAAATAGTCAGCTTCTGCTGTAGTTTGTTTATGATTAGGGAGGGTCTAATGGGCTTTATCCCCAGCTCCAGGCACAGATCCCTGAAGGAGGAAGCATTCAGATACCTAAACCAAGGAGAGACAAAATCCCACTCTGGCAGATCTTTTACATCATCCAGCACTGCTGGTTTGGACAAGCTGTGATTTTACAGTGAGTCTTTGGTTTCTCTCTTACACCTTGTCGCTCACATCCAGAGAGGTATGAGAATAAGAAACACAGTTTAAGGGATGCTGAAATTAATAGCCACTGGTAACTATATAGTTACATTGCTTGCCTGCAGGTACACTTTGGATCTTCCTTTTTCAGATTCAAAGGACGGTTTACAAACTTTTCAATTCTCCTGCACTGTGCAGAAGCATTCCACAAGTGTCAGAAATGGTGACTTAGAAACAAGAGACCTTGTACTTAAATCACTCTTGGGGTTGAAATATGTTCAGTCTTTTTGGTTGCATTTCTTCTATATAGTGAAAGTTGCTCCTTCATTCTCCGTTAGCTGTTGAAGGGAAGATCTACTGCCTGAGAGCTCTACACTCACAGAAGACAAGACCCAGGAAACAACAGCAAACTGGAGAGCAGCAACAGCAAACTGGAGAGCAGTAACACCAACAAGGACTGTGAAGCACTGGATATGTAGTCACCACTGGAACAGCAGCTTGATGAGAGGTAGCCAAGGATGAAGCCCAGCCTGCATGTAGATGAAGGTCCAGGGCAAGTGGAAAAAGGTGCATGCTCATCTGGGTTCCCTTAAAGTCCCTGGGAACCACTTTCTTCAGAGCAGTAGGATACCAGGCTTTCTCAGAACTTAGCTTGCACAGCCTCTCTCTTTCCTTCAGCACAGGGCTCTGCACATGAGCTGTCATCAGCAAAACCTATAGTAGCCATGCTGATGCATGTAAGAGATGGAAAGGGGAACCACTGTTTCTTGAGGGGGAGGCAGAGGAAACAGGTGACATGGTGGGAGGATGAGCAGTAAGAAATGGAGAAATGAAAAATATAAAGTTTTCACTAGAGCTGTGACATATATACCTCCTCTAAGTGTCATGGAACTAGACGGCAGAGTGAGCCAATACAACTTGGTGGCCTTTTGAAAGAGGAACAAGTGTCAAATATGTGAAGATACTAAACTGAGTATCAGGTCCTGAGGACCCTGACTCTCAAGCTCTGAGAGGTGGTTTTAAGAAGCTACTGGTCCAAGTTGCCTACCTATTGCCACAGGTTATCGCTCCATCACTGACTTGTCAGAAGTAGTGGTGTGGCCACACCATAGGCAACATTTATTGACATAAACTGAGGTAACTGTGCCTAGTTCAGTTCAATAAGATGTAGACTGTGGTGGCCAAGGGACCTCATTCTTCATCAGGCATAGCTGAACAGGTATCCGACTGAGGTCAGAAACCTGAGTCACCACAGCCTAACATGACAGGTATCAGAGAGTGCAGGGAGAGCCTTGATACTGTTTAAGCCAATTTGCTTGTCTTTTGACCTCCTTTTCTCTGCTTTTCAGAAACTCCTTTATTGTCCAAGCTTGCAGAAGGTATTGGAGAAGTTTTGCAGAAGGTATTGGAGAAGTTTTACAAAAGCCCTGTAAGCTTGTTCTATTGATCTGTTACCTTTCCTTTTGGGAGCCTCATGCCAGACTGAGTAGCACAGGTGAGATGTGAACCTTGACATGGTTCAAAGAGCACTGGTAGTTTATAGCATGTCTGTCAGGGTGCAGCAAGGGCTAAGGAGAAATCCCAGGGCAGCATGCCTGGCAGTCAAGGCCCATCCCATCACCCTAGCCAGGGTAGCCTAGGCAGAGGCAGCCTCTGCCCCAGGCATCCTGCCCCTCTATAAAAGCAGAGATAAACCCATGACCATGCAGGGTAGGACTGCAGGGATATGCTGTGGCATCAATGGGGCAGGGATTCACAGCCCTGGGGGGTTTAAATAGGGTCCTGGTCCCTGAATGGGGTGGAGGGAGCCCCGGAGCAGCTGGGCAGGGGCAGGCTGGGTTGGTGGTGCCCTCAGGGCCCTGATAATGTCATTGACCATGATTAACCTTCTGATCACCTCAGCTCATATTAAAGAACTACAAAAAAAATACATACTCCAGCAAAGGAGTTGCAAAACTAGGCTTAATCCACTGTAAACAAAATTCATTACTGCCACCTTGGTCATATGTTCTAACAATTACACTGCAGAGCGAAAAAGATGGTGTCTTATACTTAGTGACAGCTTTGCACTGCTTCTGTAGACTTGGTTTAGCTCTGACTACAGTGATCCCTGCATGTGCTAGAAGGACCTGCTAATAAATGGCAAGTAGTCCCACAAGAATCATGACTAATGGCTCGTGCTCAGATAGATAATCAACCATCTAATAAAGGTGAGCTTCTACCTCTTCCTCTCCATGGGGAGGAACATTAACACATTACTATTCCCCTCCTTAGCCACTCATTTCCACAAAATTGTTAGGAATTTAATATTTTTTGAAACCACCCTTCCTCTTTTAATCTTAGCTAAAATTGCCCAATGGATTCAGAAGTTATTAGGACTAGTTAGATGGTTGTACAGATGTTGACAGAGACACACACAAAGCATTATTATACTAAGAAAGCACTCAAGTTTATAGCAACACAGCTTTTTAAATCATGTTAACATCCAGCAGATAGCTACTAGTATGACGATTATTTCATTTCTGCACAAGCCTGAATCATTAACAGCCTGAGAAGCTAAAGGACCTCAGAAAGAAAGGGCCATTGCTTAGACTTCATACCTTGATGGTGTTCTCTGGGAAGGAGTGATTGCTTGTGGACGTGGCAGGGTGACTTGCATAAATACTCTTCAGAGAATTAAAGTTTTGCTTTGAGCATCCATTCCAGATCTTTCAAAGCTGTGGTTATTATCCTTCACCCCTACAATATGTTATAAATCAAATCCCTGCTCACTCTTTTCACTTCCCATGTTAGCCTTTCCTTGAGGCTTGAAGGAGTGGAGGTTGGTGCTCTTACTGATGTTAAGTTTCTCAATAGCTAAAAAGCCTATGTTAAGTTTCTCAATAGCTAAAAAGGCTTATTGCTTTATTTGTGGGTATATGTTTCTCAGGGAACTTTAAGCTTTAGGTATAAACATTTATGAGTAATTCCTCCTTAGGAATATTTAAAATATAGCAAGATCTACATTTTATATTTATTTGAGCTTTGGTTTGCTTGTTCATGTATTTTTGACAAAGAACAGATGCTGCTTGAATGTTTCCTATGAGGCATTTTGAACACACTCTAGGAAGCACACCTGAGACAAAGGTCAGTCTTTCTTAGCAGGCCAGTCGGTGATGCATTACCCAATGTTTTCCCAATTTTGGTAATGAAGGCTTATAAAGTAGACTGTAAATAATTTTTATTAATTTTTTTTAATTAAATTTTTGCAAACTACTAATACATGCTTTGAAATGTTTTCATTTAGTGGCCTGCAGAGGATATCATCTGGTTTTCTACCTACAGGATTATTTAACATAGAAATTCCAAGTCTTCCAATAAATTGACCTGGCAACTTTCACTGCAGAATCACAAGCTGAGTGGTTTCCACTACAACCATGCCTTTTGTTCTGACTTTCTGAGATGTATATTTCTTGCAAAACTTAAGCTTCTTTCCAACTAAAGTCTGAAATGGCTGTGTCATATCTGTGGGCCACTGTATGCTTATTGTAAAGCATCTCATTAAACAAACTTCACTGCAATTGGCTTTAAAATGATGGTGTTCGTGGCCAGACAAGCACTCTGTTTCTTCCATGAGAGGCTTGGTTGCCTCAGAGTTGCGCCAATTATGTCAGGGAACAACCATCTCTGCTAAACTCTCCAAGCTGACCCTAAGCAGAGTAGTAAAAACAGGTCAATGAAATAAAAGCTGTGATCTGTCACCATGTATGGACAGGAGGAATTACTAAAAAGTTCATTGTGTTCCCTCCTCACCCTCTGAATCAGCCAGGGTGTTACGGTTTAGTTTATGCATTTCAAAAGCAGAAATCAGTGTCGCCACCCAGATGTCAAAGCCACCCAAACAAGCAATGGATGTGTCATTTGTTTGTGATGCTGTCTACTTACAGATAATTCTCTAAACCTTATCTTAAGTCAAAATGCTAGTTTGTTCATTTTCAGAATGGGACAGAGAAGGGTTTTGGCAGATGAAAGGAGAAAATAATACTGTTTTTTTCAGGAAGAGCTTTTTATTGCTATTCATCCAAAGACAGAGCAACTGATAGCTGGTCAGTCTGAGTGATTTTCTTAAAGAAAGTAGGGAATAACAAGTCACAGGAAGCCTGGCCATGTTTCCAGGAGAGAACAGATCATTTGTCTCTTATTTATCTAAAGTGGTCACCCAAAATGGCAACTTCCCTCAGAAAAAATGTAGAACTATATAAATTTAAAAGTACCACAAGCAGTGCATAGCTATATATGCCATGGAGACTGAGACATTTCCTACTGACAGTGGAAGCAGAATGTTTATATTATAATTTATTCTTGATGGATCTGAATGATAAACGTCAAAAATAAGTGATCTTAGAGGGAAATGTATTCTGGCAGATTCTCAGTCTGCTCTGAAAAGCATGTTCAGACTGAAGAAATTGATGGAACTGATATTTTCAGAAGTCCTTGTTTTTCTCTTTCCATCTACAGCTTCTAAATACAGATCTGTAATATTTTCCTCATGTGTTCAGAAGGTCAGAATTTCTCTTGAGATGACTCCCTAACTTTAACAACTGCTTCAGTCTTGTTACTCATCTGTCCTGTTTTACCTTTTAAAGTTTGGAATCAAGGAGTTATCTTTGTGAAATATTTGGTCAAGCACTTATAGATTACAAAAGCTCACATTCGGGGCTCTTTATCTGGTAGAGATGGAAGGTGAGTGAGACCTGGAAGTCAGTGGAAAGGGCCTAAGTATCTCTGATCTTCTCTACCCTCCTTTATAGTCTGCCCTAGGAATTGTTGTGCTTCAGAATGAGTGCACTTCTTTCCTTTCTGAAGATTTCACTAGTTGTAACGCTGTAGGATTCCCCAAGATGTTGAGTATAAATAATTTCTAAATTTTTATTAAAAATTGATATAAGACAGAGTAGTAAGAACAATATTGAGATCTTAGTCTAAATTCTGTTCAGTTTCTGTTTTTTTCAGTTACCCTCAGTGCAAAGAATGGAAAAATACAGAAGTAGAGAAACTGATTTTTTTCTAGAAGTGGTTTATTGTCTGGTGTAGAAGTGGGTACTCCACCTCCACAAGAGCTGTGAATCTGCACTGGTTGTTGAATCTTACTGGAATTTTATTTTCTACCAGTTCTAATTTCCCCATTTTGTTTCTTTCCTGGCACACTTTTCCTGTGAGCCGTGTGGTTTGAAGAAAGAAAAGAAGAGATAGGATAGGAGCCCTAGATACAGATTATCAACCGGCAAAGCACCCCAGCAGCCACAGGCTTAACCTTGGCACTGCACACACTCACCACTCCTGAATTTGTTTAGCTGAAGAAGCCAGAGCTGCGCTTTCCACATGTGGAAGGTCAAGATCTCCGGCGGGTACAAGTGGTCCCTCTGCAGGCACTAATGAAAATAAGGCTGGAGGCTGCCTTTCAGTCTCTCTTTTTACACAGGGGTAGCTAACTTGCTGGAAACGCACCTCTGGGTGGGTTTCTTTAAAAAACAAAACAAAATCAAGCACTAATTGACGGGGTGGGAGATGTCTGGATATGCTGGAGGGTTCCTTTTTCTTTAAGTGGAGGGAGAACAAAAACACATGCAAAATTTCTATTTTGATGAACTGCCTCTAGGTGGCAACAACATGCTGTGCAGCCTTCTCAGAGGCTACTCAGGCAAGGACTTTAATGGAGCTTACACAGAGGTACAAAGCCCACAAAAAATAGCATTTTCGGTACTGCTTCTAGACGATTTTCCAGCTGATTGCACCACCTACACATTGCTAGAAACACGTCCAATGAAAACAGTCAGTTTTCATTGTAATAGACGACCTGATTTTCAACACTTATTCTGAATAAGATGCCATGTGTTTCATTTTGTAGGCATAATACTGCAGGTGTGCAAAGGAAAAATAGCAAACTATTCTCTTTAGGTTATCTTGCTTGGATGGGCAATCTCAGGAAGCACGTGTATAATCTTGATTTGTAATGAAGCCCATAGAAGTCCCCAGATGGGTGTGTACTATTGCATTTCTATAGCATTTACCAATGATGTTCTTGAAATGCCGCTTCATCACCTTCACATTAAAACAGCCACACAGATACCTATGAAATGCTTACCATATCTTCTATGTAAGATACTGCCAAGATATTTATAATGCCCTATTTCATTCCCTCTTCACTATGTATTCAGCTTCCTGGGCTTAGCAGTAGATGAGCAAGCACGTGCACAATATAAAAAGTCTTACAAGTATGATGAACTGCAGTGTTTTCACATTTTTCTCAAAGTCAGTCTTACTGTTAACTCCATTGACCCTTGAAATATTTAAATCTGTTATTGGTGTGTTCATAGGCACAGGGAGAATGCAGATTAAAAACCACTAGTTTTGATTGCCCATTGCAATAAAGAACTGTCACTGTGACTACGCAATATACTAGTAATGACTACAGAAAACCTTTCAAGTGTGATCATCTCCATCATATTTGTAGCAGGCCAAAGTGTCTGATGGCATCTACAGGATGTGATAAACTTTGTTACTCTGTCAGAGTGGCAAAGCTGTGAAATCCTGTGATTAAATCAGCTATTTGGTATAACTGACCAATTCACCTGCATGTTGTCAATCTTCTGTGAGGCTAATTCCAGTACTTTAAACCTCTAAGCTGCTTTCAAAGAGAAGAACTTTCATTTAAAATGTAAAACTGCATCACCTGAAAGCAATTTCTTCCTTTCTCACCAAAGTGTGCAATTTCCCTTTAAATGATACTGTATCAGGTGTCTCGCTTTGTCATCTTACTTTGATTCAGTATTCTGAATCAGTACATTATAAACCACTATAAACCTGGCAGACTAGTTTACTTTTTATCAATAAAGAAATACAAATGAATCATGATTTATTCTTGCTAGGGATATATAAACCTATCTGGGATGACAGTGCCCTAAAAAGAAAAAAGAGAATTCATTAACTCTTTAAGGTATTTTGTGTCATGGTACCCATAAACAATTAAGTTTATTACTTTTTTTTTCCTTTCAATTTAGCAGTAGTTTTACTACACACTTTTTAAGAGTGAGAAACATGGCAAAAATAATGGAAACACAGCTGGAAAAAAAATGGTTATATTTGGGTAATACATGACATATTGCCAAAATAAATATCATAATAATTGTTCTTCAAGTATTCTTGTGCTTCAAAGGCACATTTGTGTAAAAATAATGTAAATCACAGTGGGTATTTTCAGTTGTATTCTGAGATACCACACTTTGAATCAAGGTCCTAGGACTCTTAGCTGAGGTGTCAGTTGAGCACTGAAGACTCATTTTAGACAGGCTCTGTAATCCTCTCAGCCTCCACAGCTTGGTAGAGTACAGGCATGTATAGCCATCATAACATCCATCCTGTGCTATCTGCAGTAACCCTCCAATTCAAAAAGTGACACTCTCATTACAACTGCTGTGGCTATTTTCAGGAGTCATTTACCTTGTGGTATCTGAGGTAGACAAGAATTCTCACATCTGTTAGTCTCGACACCTCTACTTTCAGATGCTAGTAGCCCTCATTTCTCTCTTGTGTCCTACATGCTCATAATTTTACTTCTTCTTCCCATAAAAGGTGCCTCATTCTTCTCATTCTCATGCCAGAGAAAGCTCATCTCACACTCCTTAGAGGTGACATTTTAATGCCACATTCCACATATTTTCCCAAAGAACTTAGCCTGTACTAATAGTCTCTTAATTGTTTTTTCACCCAGTTGGGCTTCTCCCATCAGGCTACCTGGTTCTGTTCCCTTCCTGCCTTCTTCATAGCAATGCTTCTGTTGGTCTGTTCACATGTTGCTTAAAATGTGGTTTTCTCTTCATGCCAGATCTCTGCTGCAATGTGGGACTTCTTGCTAGAAATCCACATTTCCCCCATGCTAGAAGCTTTCTGTGTCCCATGTAATTTTTGTCCCTTTTCATGTTTCTTATTCTTTTCTCTTTATTTCTTTCCTCTTTCTCATTCATTTCTCTTTATTTCTTTCCTTTTTCAAGATGTCAACATTTTGAACACAACTGGATTATAAGGCCAAAATGAGTAATGTATTGAGACTAACACGTTTTTCTGCCATCAGCTAGCTCTTTGATCCACAGGAATTTAGCTGTCCTTACTGCAAATGTGTGAAATATGCTGCTTGCTGAGAATCCAGTGGATTTCCAGATACAGTAGGGTAGGTCACCAAGGTCTTACCCAGTATTGACATGGGCAAAATCTGTATGACTACAGGCAACAAGAATTTAAGGGTTTTTTTCCTAACCAAAGCCTACCTTTCTGAAAATCTTCCCTTGTCCTTCATTTCAAATCCCAGAGTTACTGCCTCATTGAGAATTCTGTTCTGTGTTCAATTTTCATTTTGGTTCTCCAATTACCTTTTCCCATAACACAATTTAAGGATTTTTTTTTTCCCACAAGGCAAGCGACATTTAACATAATGTAAATTTATTATATGCAAAACTGATTTTAGGACAGTAATTAATTAATGACAAATCATTGATTCAGATATTTAAATTACTGTTGGAGCTTATAGATCTTGGTGATGCAGGAACATTTACTCAACGTTATTCTGCCTGTGGTAGCCTTCTTACTATATGCATCATTAACATCTTTATGCGCAGTTAAGCAACAAACAATAAAAGAATAAATTCAAAGTAAAGAGGAAGTTGACAGGAAAAGCTATAGTGTCTTTCTTTGGCTTCTCAGGTTTTGTTTTTTAAACATAAAAACTGAAGTCTTTGGTTTTCTTGGTTTCATTTTTTTAAACCTAAAGAAGCAGCAAACTCTGATTAGAAATGCTGTAAGCATTAGGGCTTCTGATATTCTTTCACACTGTAATTAACATCATCCAACCAAACTCATTTGTATCACACACAATATCATTTCCTCTGAGAACTAATATACCTCAAGAAAACTAAGACACTAGTGCATAACATGAATTCTACCAGTTCCATGACATTAACAGACACAGAATCAGATCCCAGGGGAAGTTGAGCTCCAATTAGATTAGACTGATATTTTCTCCCTTCTGTTGTTTGGGGCATAGGTAGGAGGTTTAATGGTTCATCATGGAAATCCATCCAATCCATAGTGGTATTTATGGAAATCCATCCAGGCTTAAAAACTTCCAACCAAACAATAAAACATTGTATATGTAGTGTTGATGGCAAATGACTACTAAAATGCAATTGTCTTTTGCTGTTGCTTTGGCTATGTCATCGTGTTTCATGATGTGGATGAGAAATGCAAAGGGAAACAGACATTGCTGCCATAAAATTGCTGCACAAACTCCAGCTGTGAGACAGTAATTGTTTTTTTTTTTATGTAAGGCAAGAAAAGATGAGCACATTTTGAATCTGTTAGTAGTACAGGTTAGTCAATCTTCTTGAATAATCTCAGTCTGGTTAAACACACAAATAGCATGGGAAAACCATGATTCCTTTGTACTGAACTGGTCACTTCAGCCTGAAGATTTGTTTGGGTGAAGGAGCTTACATGAGAGTAAGAAGGTAATAGGTGTAGGAGTGTTCTGCAGTACTGGCATCATAATTCACCATCAAATTAAAGCATGGTTCAAGTTTATATGTACCTAATGACTGCATGAGGTGTATGTAGTTTTCATATGGCTGAACACCTTGGAATATATGTGATCTTGTCACATTATTATATTTTGAAGACATATGAAGTCCCTACTTTTTTTTGCCAGGCACACTCATGACGTTGCTGTACTGAACTCCCACTATATGGAAAAGGTGTAGCTAAAATGGGTGAACCTAGTTGATTATGAAAAAAAATAAATAAATAAATCTCCTGTCTCCAGAAAAGTTTTGGAGTTTTTTATGACAAATGACTGCAAGGCTTGAGGTGAAGATTTCAAAAGTGGCTCGTTGACTTGGAATTGTTACATATTAAAATAATGGGAATGTTCTGTCTCCAAAGTAGCTAGCTTCTGTTGTTTTTCACCTAGTAAGTCTGCATCTATTTGAAGAAATAGTCATAGTTGCATATTCAATCTACCCCTGAGATTGATTTAAGTATGAACCACACAGCAGGTTACTAGCTCCACTAGTCGAGAGATTTTCAGACTGGAATTGGGTGGTGCTTGACAGGACTACCTACAGCACAGACCATACAAATACAGGGCTATGCTGGTTACATGGATGTGTCATTAGATACCTGAGTCCCTAAAGTGCAGATCTGCAAAAAAGTCTAAAAAGAAGGCTTTACAATTTCCCGGCAATATAGTTCTTGGTGATCTGTGGAAAGAAAAACACCTAATGCCATGAAATTGGAGAGGATGTTCACACAGGCACAAGTGGGTGACTGTGGCAGGGGGCCATTTGTTCCATCCTGGATGAGAAAGTGAATCTTCATATCAGGTAAAAACTAATATCATCTGTTGTCACGTCTTCTCCCCCTAATCACCAACAGAAGAAACTTCAGAGGAAGTTTTAAGTAATTCATTAATTTGCCCAAAGAGGAGTTACTGTTAATGCTCCTTTCCCTGTCCCTCTGGCTTAATGACAGGCTTATGCATTGAAATATGATGGGTTTTATCCCTTTACAATGTGTTTTATCCAATGTAGTCTTTTCTTTGAATTTTATCTCATGTAACAGTGAATGCTTTCACTTTAATAGATGATATTTCTTTTCATCCCTTTTAAATTTGTATCTTTTTAATTCCACTGGGTGAATTCTTCTTCTTAAATTATGGGGGGAAAAAAAAGGTGACTAGAAATGCACAATTTATCTTCTTTGTGCCATTCGTTATTTTTTATAAAGTTTTATCATGTCCTTTTTTCATGCCACCCTTAGAAAGGTCTAATTGTTTCAATTTCTCCAGATACAAGATTTTCTCTCTCAGCCTTTAATCATCTACCTGTCTCCGGATGCTCTGTGTACCTGCTACATCTATTTTGCAGTCAAGTTCCCGTAACTGAACAAAGTATTCAAGATGCAACGTATCTGTGGGAATTACAGTATTTCTAGTCTGATTTTTTCCTTTCCCACTAATATTTTGTTGAACACTGCTGTCTGCTGAACTTCCCACAGTAACACCAGGATCTTTTTCTGAGCAGTTGCACTCAATTAAGATCCCAGTAGGTCGTGTGAATAACACAAAATACACCATCCAGGGTTATGCTTCCCTAGCATTAATCCGTTTGGCCACTGCAGTGTTTACTTAGCTACTTAGGTTAGGCTTCTCTTCACTATCTCTGAGGCTCTTCTGCAGTAAGCACAATTAAAAAACAGTATGTGTTCTATATGTTGCCACATAATTTTACGCCTTTCCAGACGAGTAATTTTTTAACATGCCCTTTTAACTCATGTGTTTCCTTGAGATGTCATGTTGTCACAGGAGGCCTGTAAGCATATACACTTAAGACATATATACACTGCCACACACAGTGAGTATAAGCACAGTCAAGCATGTCTACAATGGTATAACACCACACTTCAATTTGTACATTGCCTATTTCTCAGCAGGCTACGTCACTGAGTAGCTATGGTATCTCAGCACAGCACTACATAGTAAAGCACAGGCATGGTCATATTAAAAGTCAACCAGATAGTACTAATCATAGACTCATAGAATGGTTTTGGTTGGAAAGGGCCTTAAACTTTCCAACCCCCCTGCCACAGCAGGGACACTTTCCACCAGACCAGACTGTTATAAGCCCCATCCAACCTGGCCTTGAATACTTCCAGGGATGGAACAGCCACAGCTTCTCTGGGCAACCTGTTCCAGGGCCTCACCACCCTCACAGTGAAGATTTTTTTTTCCTAATACCTAATCAAAATCTACTTTCTTTCAGCTTAAAGCCATTTCCCCTTTTTCTGTCACTGTATGCCCTTATAAAAAGTCCCTCTCCAGCTTCCTTGTAGACCCTTTAGGTACTGGAAGACTGCTGTCTGCTTTCTGATAGCTTTGAGCACTCAACAGTACCTTCCCATCAAAAGTTTGGATAGAGAGCCTTTATAAACCTCTGGTAAGTATTTTTTTTTATTAAATGATCAGCTGCAAGTCCAAACTTATTTTTACATACTTGATTTTCCTTATGCTAGTATCTCCCCAATGTGGTAAAAAAACAACAACAAAAATGGTATAGAAATAGAAAGGCTGGGAACCCAAGCATGTACCCCAAATACCATGGATCTGGTAATGACAGTGCTCCCTCACATGCTGTCCTCCCTTCAACAACCTTTTTGTGTCCCATACCCTGAAAAACCACTTCCAGCCACTGCCACTGCTGCAGTGGCTCTGCCCAGCAAGAGGTGCCTGTGAGAAGCAGCCGACAGAGCTGGGGAATGAAAACCTGTGTCTCTTTGGCATTCCAGTCCCTTTTGTGCTGCTGTAGCTTAGCCTCTGCAGGACATCCAGAAATCTCAAGCAAAGGTTTAACCCAAAGAAAAAAAAAAAAAAGAGGATATGGCTGAAGAAACACAATTGAAAGATAGCCCTGGGGAAAGCAGTTTCCTTTCACAAAGCCACAACCTAGAAGTTCATCTCCTATTTTAGCACATTCATTTTTTGTTGCTTTCTCCAATTATCATTTAAACTCATTTTCAGGTTCTGAAGTCTCTAATTTACATAAGGACCACTAGCCTATAGACCCAGAAAAATGGTTTTGCACCATCTCCTGACAGAACTATTATTACAATTATTATGATACTTAAAATTTGTGTTATATCTAAAAAGCCACAATCAAATTAGGCCCCACTGCATTTTCTAATACCCAAATGTGTAAGTAATAGCATTCCAGGCCCTCAGGAAAGACATTTAATTTTAAGGTAAACTCTTAGGGGCAAAAATTTTTGTTATGTGGGGAAAAGGTCCCTGCAGCCTCAAAGTTGCACCACAATCCTAATAATAATGTTAGTAATTATAACTAATATTGGTATTAAATATTGTTATTTCAATTTTACCACAGCTTATACCCCTCTTTTCTTTTAACATGATATGCTAAAAATGTATTTTATTCCTTCAGCTCAAGTATTCTTTATTTAATGTTTCAGTGCTATGCTAAGGATACTTTGCTCTGCTTACAGGGAACAAATAGTCCAACAGAGTAAGTGGTTAAGTGTTTGGTTGGATGAATGGTTGTTGGAGTGAGGACAAACAGTAAAAGAGAAGGGACACCGACAAAAGCTGATCTCCTGCCCCACATGAATGTTAATGCTTGTTCAATGTTCCACGATGAGCTCCTTCAGTACACTGAGTTACTGGAAAAAATCATCTATGCTGAGAAAGATGCACATGTCACTGCAGAGTTAGAAGCTGGCAATGATTGTATGAGCACACAGTTTTCTAAATGTTCTTTTTTTTTTTGTTACACTTCCCCAAAGAAGTGTATGTTCCCTAAAAATGCTGCCAGAAGGGATTCCAGTTGTAGATTTAAAAAGTATTATCCTTAACCCAAATTGAGAGAAACAGGAACAAAATGTCAAAACACAAGGGCAAGATAGCTTAGTGTTAAAACATTCCAAAATGCGATGCTAATTAAATACTGATTTGTTACTACAAGGCAAGAGTTCAGTATCTTTTTTGTTTCGTTCAACTCACTTATAACTACAGCAATACTGTGACTACAAACAGCCTGAACATCAACTTGGCATGTTAGGATCCAAATGATATTAGGGTAGTTAAGATTAAATACATTTCAAGCAAAATTAAAAACCAGTTAAACAGCAACACACACACACACACACACACATGCACGCATGCACACACACAAGCACACACACGCAAGCACAAAAAGCAGTAAAACACTTCACAAGTACCAGAAGGGTGACGTGGATAATGATCTCTTCTAAAGATGCAGGTGATATGCATCTGTAGAAATGGCCCATCTCTGTCAGTAAAACATCCTTATAACCTTGACAGGAAAGGTAATCTAGAAGGCACAGATATCCGCACAATACTAAGACACATCTGATTGTGCCTGTCTGTGAGTCTTTTAACACACAATTGCCTCAATTGCACCTTCTTGAAATGTTGTTCTTTACCTTCAGTTTAGAGAGGGAAATATGATTAGTAGTCCATGCATAAAACTGCACTGAAGATTAAAAGCCCCAGGAACATACAAAATAGTACTAGTACTTTGTATCAGCAAAGACCGGATAATAAGTCTTTCCTACCATTTTTTTAGCCCTTCTTGTGCTTTCACCTGAGAGAAAGTTTTATTAAATTCTTCTGTAAGAAAAATGAATAGGCATCATAGAAACATCATGTTTCTTACTGTCAAAACAATGAACATTTCTTTTAGCAACATTAGTGTTTTTTAATTCTCCCTTCTGCAAATATATCTCCAGCTGAAAAGCACCCTTACTCTTTCAAAAGGTTTTAGAACATGAATTGATTTCAAGCTTTCATCTTTTTAAAGAACTATATTTATTATGAATATTGTTACTCCATTTGATCAAAAGGCTGAAAATATTCCTTTATATACAGGAAAAAAAGAGAAGAATTTCTCATATGCCATAAGATCTGGCACATGGGAGATATTTCACTTTTCTAATGTTACTCTTTCCACCTCAAAGCAAGCAAATTTGCTGTAAGGTAAAACAAACAAAATTAATTCATCTCTGCTATGCCTTGACTGGATTTATCTGTTCTCAACTGTAGCATTAGTATTTAGCATGCAAATAGATAGCTATATGGTGACCCTCTGTCTTTCATACCCGACCTTCTGTCTCCCTCATTTGTTCTGTCATTGACATTCGGCTGTGTTAGTCTGCCAGCAGTTCTGCTGTAAAATACATTGTTTTGTGAAGAGCTCCTGGGGGGGGGGGGGGGGGTCTTCCTTGTCTTTGTCAAACTTTTCCTAAAGAGTATTTTCTGCAGTGTGCCAGCAGCTCTTGGCACAAATTCACCTGCTCACAATGACTTGCAGCGCTGATACTTAATAGTCATCGCCTGTAGCTTAGCAGTAGCTGAGCTGGATAATTGCAGCCCCTGAGTTGGCCTTTCATGTTGGGTTTCTGCTGTTTGGCAAACTTGGAAGGCAAATTTTATCAATACAATCCAGGAAAAGAGAAAAGAAGAAATCCATCTTGCACTTAGTAGGATATTTTATCAACTTTGCTACTACTGAGAGAATAAGAACATTTCAGGGAGAAAAATCAGAATAGATTTAACAAACTGATACCACTGAGCCTTCAGTAGATGAGGAGGAAAGAAAGAAAGGTTTCTTTTGTCAGTCATGCCAAGCAGGGAGAAGCGTATGAAGATGGTATGACATTTGTGACATGGCATAAGTTGTTGCTATAGGAAAACATGCCATCCCTCAGGTTCAGGATAATGCAAGGAGGACCCTGAACCTCGAAAGTATCAGATACAATGGTATCTCCCACCCACCTGGCTGCTTTACACTGATGCATTCTCAGCCTCTCGCTCTTCTTCCTTGCCACCACCTGCACTTCCCTTTGTGTTTGCTGCCTGTACAGTACCCAGGACAACAGGTCCTACTCCTCCTCATCCTTAGGGCCTGCTGCAGCAAACAAATGCACTACAGCAGACAAAACCCCCACCACACACTTGGATCCTGCTTCAGCCACCATCAGCTGCTGTCCAGAGAGATCTCAGCAGCAAGCTCCCACAAGAACGTAGTTCCTCATCAGAGGACATGGAACTATATCACTTTTACAAAATGAAACTCTGTTCCTAAAAAAGTTTGGTCCATGGTTTGTGGGTTTTGTGGCAAACAGGCCGCAAAGGTAACGATTTGGATCAAACCCCTACATTTTGTGGGGCGGATGCTTCCTGCTCCCCTGCTACCCTGGGGACTGCTCTAGGAATGGACAAGCAAATATCCTCGTATGGTTTGCGGACAAGTCTCCCCGAGCAAGTGGCGGTGATGGGGCAGAGGCTGCTCAAAGCAGAGGGGCCCCTTTCTCTCCCAGGGAAGCAGATTGGGGCTAGGGCGGCGAGGCGCCCTTCCACCCCCTTGGCCGGGCTGGGCGGTGCCGGGGGCTGGCTGCAGGCGGAGGAGGAGGAGGAGGAAGAGGCCAGGATATTCCTGAATGAACGTCTCCGTCCTCACCCCACACCTCCGCCAGGAGCCCGCCTCCCTCCCGCCACTCGCCCGTGTCGCTTCAAGGCGCAGCCAGTTTCTATAGCGACGGCGCTGATCCGCGGCTCTTCCGAGTAGTAACAAAGCCGGCCTCCCGCTGCCGCGCCGGAGCTGAGGGGGAGCGAGGCTCCCTCTCCCGAAGACTCCCCTCTCGCTTGCGGCTCCCCGGACAGGTACGGAGCGAGGGGCTCTTTCCTCAGCTGCCGCCACCCATCCCCGACGCGGTTGGGCCACCGCCATGCGGCCACGGTGCCCCGAGCCAGGCGGCGGGGTGCAGGGACCTGCCGCGGGGTGACGGCTGCGGGAGAGGCTCGCGGCGGGAGTCGCCTGAGGGGTGGAGGAGAAGGACGCGTCCGTGCCTGTGGCATCTGGTGGAGGAGAGCGGGGAAGAGTGCCGCAGGTACGCCCCGGCCGGTCCCGCTCCGACTCCGCCGGGGCAGGGCCGGGGCACAGCGGCGGTCCAGCGCTCGGGTCGCCCTGGCTTGTCGGGGTGGGCCCGGCTGGTCGGCTCCACCGTCCCGCGGCGGGGTGAGGGCTGCGCTGGCGGGGAACGACACGGGCGGGCTCCGCGCCCTGGGCTGCAACCGGTGGGCTTGGCTTTGCCTCTCGACCGGGGTCATCGCTTCTCCTCCTCGGTTAAGATCTCCCTAGATAATAGTGGTGCTGGTGGTGTTGGCTTTGCTCCCCGGAAATTGAGTGTTACAAAGTTTGATTTGTTCAGTTTTATGAAGTAACGTTGTGTAGGGTGATAGTTTTAAAATGCGCTACTTAGTTTAAGGAAAAAAAAAAAACAAAAGCATTGATTGGTATCGAAGAAATTACTGCTGCTTTTCAGGAGTAAGTGTACCAAAAGGTTTTATACAAAATGAGTCTGTAGCTTTCAGAGCCAGCCTAGCTCATTCGAAGACAGAGCCACGGTAAGATGGTAGAGAGGTGATAAGGGTGTGCTTATCTCGGGCAACCAAGGTTAGTTAAGAATAAGCCAACCTTGGCCCCTGAAATACTCGTGTCTGAGGGTCGATGGGAAGGTCGTTAGAGGGAAAGGGAGTTGCCTGAGCGATGTTTGTAGTGATTATGAACAACATCTGAATGTCGCTGTAGGAATAGCCATACATTTCAACAGAAGTTTAAAATTCAGAGCAGTGATAACATAACGGCTGACCTTGCATGATGAAGTCCTAAGAAGCAGCCATTAAGGTTCGTTGCTGAATGATTTAGGAAGTAAATTAGTCCATGGGCCAAGGCAAAGTTGTACTGTGGCATGTATGCAGCCAGCAGGATGCTCTAGATGGGAATCTTTTTGGATATGAAGAAGAGAAAGCAGGGAAATAGTATGTGCGATGAGGAGAGTGTGGCTATCATAGTTACTGAGTGGGCAGACGAGAATCAAAATTTTAAGTAATATGTACTGTAAATATCAGATTTGATACTTAAAACACTATACATAATGTAATATCAGCACATTGGAACATAAAGGCTAAATATTGACTGGAAGAAGTTTGAGAAGTGTATAAAAATAGCGACTGTTAAATGAAAAGTGGAGCTACTGTTGCCATCTAAGTAAATGCTGTGAAAATATTTTATAGGGTAGAAAAAGAAGATACAGCTCTGTTTAGCAATCATGAATACGAGCAGCATATAAGCTGTAGACAGGCTTCTCTTGCAAGAGATGTGTAACTGAAATTAAGTTTTAAATAAGGGTTAATCAAGGTTAAACAATTCTGAACATGAAAGTTAAATGAGTAATATCGGCAGTAGAGAAAATGGAATTAAGATATAGTTTGTTAAAAATAAAATCACAAATAAATGGAAGAGGAATTTCTTACTTATGTTGATTGCAGTGGTTTGCCCAGTGTTTATAAGTGTTTGTACTTTGCTTCTTTAAGAAATGGCACAACAGTTGTTTTGTTGAATAAGTTATAACCTTCTGAATGACCTCTGTTTTTCATGCAACACTGAATAGCAAAATCTTGAGTTTATTAAATGTGTAAAAATGGGGACCTCAGATTAGTTTAGCATGATGGAAAATAGCATTTCAAGACCATACTCTGAGCTATCTGAAATTGAATGCACCTAGCAGGAAATAAAAGGTCAGCTGTATATAATAAAGACCTGGGGACTTCTATTCCCTTAGCTGTGTGGCAGGGAATGAGAAACATCAGAACTCAATATAATCTTGCCTTGAAAGCTGAAGGGATAGGCAAAATATTTAAAGTTTAACGTTCTCATGTGGCATTTCAGTCCTGAAATTGTTCCATGTGGAGCAATTGCAAACTCCACTTGATGAAGTTTTTTAGATATAAAAACAGTGTGTTAGTTGGGGCAGCACCAGGAAAGAACTCAATAGCCCACTATAGATAATACATCCTGTAGTAGACTCTGACATGTATAAGAGCTTCTAATGGTCTGAACAGTTCTAGCACTTACATCACAGTCTCTCAGACTGACATTTCACGCCTTTTGGATACTCCCTAGTCCAGACTAGGTTTACAGGGAGCCTGTTTTTAAATTGTCATGAAAGCGTCCTCTATAGCTGTGCACTCTGTACAGTGACATAAGGCCACTACAAGAATCTGCTTGACAGTTTTCCTCTTGCTTTAATCAGTCTGAGTTTAACGTGTTTGGCTATATACTAGGTTTGATGACTCTGTTAGATGTTTCTCTAGAGATGTCTGTGTACTTGCTGTAGCCAGCAACACTTATCACCTACTGTCTAGAGACTGATTTCAGTCCTTCCAGCAAGGTTGCTAAGGAGGGATCCTCAGAGAGCAAAGGCTGGGAAATTCTCTTGTGGCCTTTGCACATGTTGTGTGCTGAAGCGCTTCCTATTCAATATAAACTACTGTTCTGACAATAACATAGTATTGGCAAATGCGTACCTTAGAGTAGTGTAACATATTATAACTGTGACTTTACAGTATAAAGAAAATATTTGTAAGTGTGATTGCTGTGTTAAGATGCAAAGAGCTCAGGCCACCTGAAAACATATCTTAGGTTTGAAATTCAGATGCAAAGATGCATAAAGAAATACAAGATATGCACCTTTTCAGCTATTACAGCTCTACAATTATTTAAACCCAATCTTCTGTGGTTTCATTCAGCTTGGTTTTCCTGCAGACATGATGTAGCACAGCATTTTAGTCGTAATAAGTACCATAAGTAAACATACCTTTCCTTACCCTGTTGTATCTTTTTCACTATTGACGTATGAATCCAGTTTTTCAGATCTGATGGTAGCTTAAGGCTAAGTTACTTTGCAATGAGGGGATGTTCATGTTCAGGCTAAACTTCAGTAGATTTCCAAATGGGTGGAGGTCTGTGGTAACTCTCCAGTCAGAAATCTTTTATTAGCTATCTGGACAAGACCTACACAAACGTTCAGTAAAAGCTTGAGATTCACAACAGCAATTTAAATATAGTCCAGGTAGTGTGAAAACCTGAGATACTCCAGTATCTCCAAAGTATTGAGCAGAGACTTGACATTCAGTAAGGCTTTACCTGATACCTGTTGCCATTTCCAGGAAATGTAGCCTAAGTGTAACAAAGCTGTGGTTCTATGAAAGACTGTGGTTCACAAGCATTTTGTAGACATGTATTGTCTTTGAAAGTAGCATCTACAAAGATTATTAATGATGGCGCTGCAGTGTTCAGAAATTGGGGAATGGCTGGGGAGGGATTGTCTTATCTCTCTGCTTTCCTGCCTCCATTGGGAATTGTCCAAGTTATTGGGAGAAATGGCAGCCTGGCAGAAAGGAAGGGGTGTGATAATCTGGGCTTGAGAGCGACTATACCAAAACCTGAAAGAACTTGAAGGTCTATGGGCCTGCAGTGAGGAACAAGGTGGGGTTTAATCTGCAGCCTGTGATGGAGACATAGCCGTGGAGTCAAGGTGCATGATCGTAGAGAGTTACCTGGGACTGTCATGAGGAGTCAGGTTGAGATGGGACTGGGACTAGGACATACTGGTGGAGGAGACACAGACAGTAATATCTGTAGATATTAAGCTGTGTGCTCCCAGTGGTTGGTCCAGTTAGGGGCTGAAGGCTTCTTTTGTAAGCCTTCAAGGCTTCATTGTCAATATCTGTGGCAAAAGATATTGGTCAGGAAACCCAAACCTTTCAACAATAGTTTCAGGGCAGGTGGTGTTCCAGGCAGGGGAGCTCATCTTGGCAGGCTGTTCGTGGCAAAGAAGGAAAACTCCTGTTTCAGATGATAGATGGATAGCCAGTCTGTAAATCTCAGGCAGTGCTCCTGTGAACAGAAAGGAAATATTCCCTGCTTGGTGACTCACAATCAGTGACCTGATCAGAGTCTGCTTGAAAAAGCATCTGACCTTGAAGCTTCTACTGTGGAATAGCTTTATGCGAAAGTGTATCTTGACTCCTGAGGAGCTACCCTGCAGATGTTTACAAAGAACCTGCAGAAGTCATTTGTCTCCTCATACATGATGGGGGACCTGAAGTGACTCCACAGTAGTATTCTGTTTTGGGAACAAACCTCAAGCTGATACTGGCCTTTCATTGTTTAAACAATTCCTACAAGTAACTCTCAAAAAAGCTTGAGAAGGCTTACTAGTGCTTCTACCACTATTGAAAATATTCAGTTTATTTAACTAGAATTTCGTATTAACACCTTAAAGAGAAATTTTGTGTAACGTTTGTATCACCCTTTGTCCAGGTGGAGTGTTGTATAACGTGTGTAATGAGCGTTTTTATCTTCCTATACCTTTTCAGTTCACTGAATTACAGTCAGATGCTGTAAAATTGCCAGCCAAATGAAAGTCAAAGAAAGAAACAGTGCAGTGTTTGGTGCTAGGTACAGTGAGTGGGTTGTGGGGTCACAAATTAAACAATGAGAATAAACCAAACCATTCACTATAATAATCTATCCTGCACACTCAATGGAGCTTCCTGTGGAAGAAAATTATGTGTGATTGTATGACTGAAACAGTACTGTAATACATATATTCAATGGAAAGCTGATGTTTTGTAATGCTGTAGTACTTGCCTTTGCTTTCAATATATTACAGACATTTTACTACGTCCAGTAAATCAAAAAGTGCTTTTGTACCTGATGCTTTATTCCTATAATCGAGTTGCCTCTTAATTGATAAACTAAACAGATTGAGCTCTTTAAAGCCTTCACTCGAAGGAGTTTTATGCAGCTCCTGAATAAATTTTTAGTGACAATCTTACTGTTTTTGGAGAAACTGTCCAATCTCTCAAGATCCTTTATAGAATGTGAATATCAGAACAATGCAAAATATCTTTGCTCTTACCAAAGCATAAATGGTAACGATATCTGGAGCTAAAAAGTAGCTATGTTTCCCTCCTCACCCATCCTGTGTTGCTAAGTCCATGTTGCTCAGATGTCATACGCAGTGATTTGTCCTCTGTGATTTCTGTATGTCCCTGCTCATTGCAGGGGGTGTTGGACTAGATGACCTTTAAAGGTCCCTTCAAACCCAACCTATTCTATTCCATTATTCTGTATCCTTTCAGAGTATTTGTTTTTCATTAGATAGTTCCCTGTTCTCAAGGACTGGTTTGTTATTTCCAGGCTGTATATCACATTATATTCAGGTGCATTTTATTTCAATGAGCCTGTTGCCAAATAATTCTGTCCTCTTAATTATTTACTTTTCTGCTAGTTTTTTTTTTTTGCAATTTATACAATTATCAGAGGTTATTTTATATTTCCCTTAAGTCCACTAGTGAAAACACTTATTAGCCTGGTGCTCAGCTCCCTCTTTAAAACATGCCTATTTGATGATCCTTTTGGCAGGCATTAGTGGAGAAATGTCTAGGTATTTTATGACTACGTGCTTTGTTCACAGTGTGAGGTACTCAGCTTATGTGAATAGTCATACCTTTCTCTATAGCAATCTGATACAATAATAATGCAACTGGAAAGTACTTTATTGTTAAAGAGAAATGCTATTTTCTTTTGTTAATTCTCCTTTTTTTTTGCATCACTGGAGCAAGGTTCTTAAGTGGAAGCACTCTCGACATTTTTCAATATTCTAATGTATCTCTCCTTTCTTCTATGCCATCTCTACAGCAGACCTGGAGTTGTCTTATCTGCCCTATAGGTCTCTGAGATAAATCCTTGATGTTTGTGCTATTAAATTCAAGGTCAACACCTTGAATAACACTTGTTAAGTAAATGGAAATGAAATACAATCTTACTAGTCAGATCTGTCAAAAAAGAGCAAAAGATCTATGTAAAAGGGAGAGCTCCTTGTGGCAGTATAGCTCATGTTATTCCTCACTGGCTATTAGGTGGTATTTTACACTTCAGAAGACCGGGCATGGATACCTCCTCATTTAAAGATCATCTAACAGTGAAAAAATTAATTTCTGTCCCTCTCTGTCTTTTAAAAATTAGCAATAATGAAAAACCTGTCCTTTATACCATAAGTTTCTTTTAGCCTGCAATATTAATACTTTAAAATACCATGTCTCCCACAGGACAAATTGAACATAGAATATACCAATGATGAATCATCTGGTTTTGTTAGCAGTCAGACGCTTTGGTCATAGATGGATGGATGGATAGATGGATGAATAGATTGAGCCCAGAGCTGTAAGCCAGCCTGGCATCTAGCAGGTAAGTCCCTGGAAGCTCACCAAAATGTTTTCTCAAATATTGTATCTCTGTTTTACATGTTGCATTTTGCCAAATCATATCCTAGAATAGGTATATATTAAGACAATAGGATCACACTTAAGCATATATCTACTTTCAGTTGAACTTCAGCATGTACATACTTGTACATGCTCAAGTGGGGATCTGAAGAATGCTTTCTTGGATGGGAAGACAGAGAAAACAGCTCTTACAAGACTTGGAGTGAGGCAGAGCTGAAAATTAACGGTGTATATGAAGTAATAATATTACATATTTTTGGATCCCAAAAAATCCTATGTGAAGTATACTTCTAGTAAATATTATGTAATCAGTCTCTTAAGAATAAATGAAACAAACTCCCTTACATGGCTATCTTGCCCGTTTATGTTATCTTTCAGGCAAGTTAAAAAAGCATTTAAAATCCTAGAATGAAGAAACATTGAGTGCAGCGGTGTCTCCCTACTTCTGCCTGCTATACCTCTCAAGATAGCTTGTCCCACAGCAGTGTGGTGTGCTGGTGGATCTGGCAACATCTGCATTATGAAGCTTCTTCTTATGAATTCAATGTAACATGTTCTAAACATCTGCTTCATGCTCATGTGGTTTTTAGGGACTGAAGATAATTTTCTGTGCGTTCATCAGTGTAAATGTAAGGCTTCAGTAAGACATGCTGACATAGTCTTATTAAAATATGACTTCTCATTGACTTTGGCACAGGGAAGAGGGAGGCATGTCACAGTAAAATATAGAAAGGAACTTGCTGGAGTTCTTTTTGATGCAGTTTTGTTATTCAGATATGGCTACGAATAAGTTGAACAGCCTTCTGAACTTAGTTCCCTGTTAAAAATGAAGTCTTCCACCTATTTTTCTGTTTCAGTAAAATTATTCATAAAAAGAAATGTTAGTTGTGCCAGTCTTGTCATTTGTTTTCAGTTTTAATAACATCAATATGATTCTTGACTCATTCTTTGTCTTGTATACAGATAGCTCCTACTTTGTATTTGTTCTAGTCCATGCACGCACACACGTGCACACACGCATTTTCATTTACTACCCTCTCAAGAGAGCTATCATATTTTAAATTATGCAAATATATACACATGTATACTTATATTTGCCAAGTAAACTAAGGGTGTAAGTTGACATCACAGATACATGTATGGAAATTGCCTACATACACTGCTGTAAATTGCTGTACAAACAAGTTCATCCCTGTCACCTTTCATTTGTTGCTCAAGGAAAAGAAATAAATTCACACAGTATGGTTAAGGGCAGCTGTGGACATAATATTATGTGTGTCAAAAAAAGAAGTATCTATCCACTGACTGTAAAATAGTAACAAACAATCCTGTTGCATACTTGATGCATCTTCCTTTTTGCTGCTTCGCTCTGCACCTCTTTCAGTGGCAGTGTTGTGTTGTTATGCTTAGGTTTTTAACAGCTTTTTTTTTTTGCTTATGATCTTGCCTGTGTGAGTACAGAAAACCCAACCACGCTGGAACACAGATAGTTTTTTAAAAGGTATTTCAAAGCGTTACCCTAGATGATTTATTTTGCTGCTCACACACTAGCAATGTTAGCTAAAGCACTGATGAAGAGCAAAAAGACGGATGAAATAATGCTATGATAAATAATAACTCCTGGGAACAACAACAAACAATACAGTGATCAGCACATGACTTCCTGTCTTGGAAACTAAGGTTAATATTCACCCATTACTTCTGGCTCAGACCTCATTTGATCAGGTTTGAAGAATTGCATTTGTCTTGGGATGTTTGGAGTATTGATGAGGGGCAGCTTCAATGAACATTTGCTTTCATGTTTCTATATGCATAAAATTAGAATTCAAGTGTGTATGTGTGTGTTATAGTAAGGCACATAGGTGATGGATTAGATTCATTATTTAAACATTAGCAGTATCTTTGATGAAAAAGATGCAATACAGCCTTTACTGTGCAGAATTTAGGATCTAAACAGACAGAAGTGCAGCAGGTAGGGTATGTCAGAAAATTCCAGAGAAGGAGATTAATGTTGTTTGGCATCAGTTTTGAGTCTGAATGGATTGGAATGGTTTGCTGGGATTTCTGTGGCTTCTTGTTTGTTTTTGTTTTTCTGTGGTAGGAAAGAAGATATGGGTCTTTGGGGAAGAAACATGAATTAGGAGTGGGATTTCTGGACTGGCATGCGGATAAGAATGAATTTCTGTCCTGGCAGTATGCCTGTAAAGTACCTAACTTTGCGTAGTGCAAAATACACTGCAATGTTTAGATCAAATTTTCTAGAGCATACACCGAGTGTGGAAGACTCGGATAATCAGCAGAGTCTGAAAGACTTGTTGAAAAAAATCAAACTAAATCCATATATTGCAAGATCATATTATTCTGAGAGAAGAAACAAATCTTGTAAAAGCAATTTCATCAGCATTCATGGGATTGAGCAGTGGCACAGTTCCTGTGAAGCCCGCTCCAGAAATTACGTCATGTGTCTGCCATGACATACTAGGTCACTCAGACTGGAATACAAACACTGAGCAGCTGCCCTCCACAAATCCAGTTGCATATCTCTAGCAAAAGAAAGACTCTAGTCAGAGATATGAATGGTTATTCACCCATCTGCAGAAATAAATGCAGTGTGCCAGGCAGCAAAGAGCAAGCATCATGCATTTACTGATGAGCAAGGCTATAATGGGGAAAACACAGGGGATTGTGTTGGTAGGAAATAGGCAAAAATTTGTGGTCTGTTTCATTAAACCCATGGGTTCCAGTGAGGGCTCTGACAAAGCTCACTTCCTGTGTACAGCTCCAGATGTCCATGAAGCACCCCACCCCCAACATTTTTTGATCACATAGGCAAAGAACATCACTGCCACAGCAAAGGTGGTTTTTAGTCTGCTGGAGGTCTGAGAGGAAGGGAACTAAAGCAATAGACCTCTGCTCTGCCCCCCTGCAGTGCCAGCTGCCCTGGAAAGACTGAGGTTAAATGTGGCAATTGCATTCCTGCAGCTGCCTTTAATGTTCATGGATATGGCAGGCAAGATATGCACAGGTCACAGAAGCTTTAGGGTTTCTCTTAGTTACATTTGGAACTGGAAAATGCCATTGTTAATGAATAGAAGAGTATAGAGACATCTTTGATCCCCTGCCTAGACTGAGTGAATTAGCTAAATGCTGAATATCTCACATTGTGCCATCATTATTGTTCATCATTGTGACAGGCCGGAAAGAGCAAACATAATAATTAATATGAGGCATTGTGATACTGGCACTGTGTCTCAGCTTTAAATTGTTTAAACAAAGCTTCTCTTTTATTTAAGTAACTCCCAGATAATTCTGTTAAATCTTTCTTTTCTTCAGTCTTGAATCAGCATTTAAATAGAGACATCTTGTGTCCTCTGCCCAAAGTGGGCTTTACAGACAGGGAATATCTGTGCTGTTATGTGTGTGTTGCTCTTTATCCCTCCATCAGTATCGCTTTAGAGGACTGACTGTAGAGCACAGCTATGACTGAATATTTTTCTTGAAATGTCAGATAAGACTGCCTAGCTAAATATTATTGTACATATTTGATACTTGTAGATGGAAACATTATTTTGTCCAGATTATTCAAATTAATGTATTGAGCTGCTTTTTCTTCTGCATTTGAAGAAATTAGGTGTTTTGTTCCAGTTGGACAACAGTCACTATCAACAGTATTCTTTCTGATGTGATCTTTTTTATGAAGAGATAGTAGTGCTCATTCTCAATGTGAAAACTACAGTTTCAGTTCTTATCCTGAAGTATCACATATTTCTGATTTTTCCCCAATAGATAGTAATAGATTTAGAAGCATGGAAGCATAATGTTTCAGGTGGTATACTCCCTCCTCCGTAACCCTTCCTGGAAAATGCACTGCATGTTAGACCTGCTTTTGAAAATTACAGTCATCAAAAAATATTGTCCAGAGGGGTTGTGGGCCTTCCATCATGACTGGATATATCCAAAACTAAAATGGACGAGTCTCTGAGCAACTGTAACTCCAGACCTGTCTCTAGTTCTGTTGAGAATTACAGTGGGAGCCTTGATTGGTGTGAAATTGGCCTCTTCAGGAGCCTGCTAAGTAAGGTTCCATAGGATATAGCCCTAGAGGGCACGGGGTCCCAAGGCTGTTAGTTGATATTCAAGGATCACCTGCTGCAAGCTCAGGGGTGTTGCGTCCCAACTAGAAGGAAGTACTGCAGGAGGGCCAGGAGACCACCTTGGATGGATAGGAAGCTGCTGAGGAAAATTCGAAAGACAAAAGAGGCTTATAAAAGGTGGAAGCAAGAACAGGCGGTCTGGGAAGAATACAGGGATGTTGCCCGGGAAGCTAGGGACCAGGTTAGGAAAGCTAAGGCCCACTTAGAATTAAGCTCGGCTAGGGATGTTAAGGATAACAGGAAAGGATTCTATAGGTACGTTGCAAATAAAAGGCTAGGGACAACATGGGCCCTATCCAGAAGCTATCAGAAGAGCTGGCTACCCTGGATTTAGAGAAGGCTGAGGTTCTCAGTGATTTCTTTGCCCCTGTCTTCACTGGCAAATGCTCTGACCACACCACCCAAGTCTTGGAAGGCAGACACAGAGGCTGTGAGAAAGAGGAGATTGGGCCCACTGTAGGAGAGGATCTGGTTTGAGACCATCTTAAGAACCTGAACATATACAAGTCCATGGGACCTGATGAAATCCATCCGCATGTCCTGAAGGAGCTGGCAGATGAAGCTGCTAAGCCACTGTCCATCATATTTGAAAAATCATGGCAGTCAGCTGAAATTCCCCATGGCTGGAAAAAGGGAAATATAACCCCCATTTTCAAGAATGGGAAAATGGATGACCTGGGAACGACAGACCAGTCAGCCTCACCTGTGTGCCTGGCAAAATCTTGGAGCGGATTGTCCTGGAAGGCATGCTAAGGCACATGAAAAACAAAAAGGTGCTTGGTGACAGCCAGCATGGCTTCACTAAAGGGAAAATCTGCCTGAACAATTTGGTGGCCTTCTATGATGGGGCTATGGAACTGATGGACAAGGGTAGAGCAGTTGATGGACTTGTGCAAAGCATTTGACACTGTCCCACACAACATCCTTGTCTCTAAATTGGAGAGGCATCAATTTGATAGGAGGACCACTCAGTAGATAAAGAACTGGCTGGATGGCAGCACGCAGAGTTGTGGTCAATGGCTCAATGTCCATCTGGAGACCAGTAACGAGTGGTGTCCCTCAGGGATCGGTGTTGGGACCGGTCTTGTTCAACATCTTTGTCAGTGACATGGACAGTGGGATTGAGTGCATCCTCAGCAAGTTTGCTGATGATGCCAAGCTCTATAGTTCAGTTGATATGCTGGAGGGAAGGAATGCCATCTGGAGGGACCTTGACATGCTTGAGAGGTGGACTAATGCCAACCTGATGAAGTTTAACCATGCCAAGTGCAAGGTCCTATGCCTGGGTCTGAGCAATCCCAGGCACAGCTACAGGCTGGGCAGAGAAGAGATTCAGAGCAGCCCTGAGAAGGGCTTGGGGGTGTTGGTCAATCAGAAAATGAACATGAGCCAGCAGTATGCGCTCGCAGCCCAGAAAGCCAACCATATCCTGGGTTGCATCAAAAGAAGCATGACCAGCAGAATGGGGGAGGTGATCCTGCCCCTCCACTCTGCTCTCATGAGACCTCACTTGGATTACTGAGTGCAGTTCTGGTGTCCTCAACATAAAAAGGACATGAACTGTTGGAACAAGTGCAGAGGAGGCCCACGAGGATGATCAGGGGACTGGATCTGCATAAGCAGATAGGATGAGAGAGTTGGGGCTGTTCAGCCTGGAGAAGGCTGCATGGAGATCTCATAGCAGCCTTTCAGTATCTGAAGGGGACCTATAGGGATGCTGGGGAGAGACTCTTCATTAGGGACTGTAGTGATAGGACAAGGGGTAATGGGTTAAAACTTCAGCAAGGGAAGTTTAGATTGGATATAAGGAAGAAGTTCTTTATTGTCAGGGTGGTGAAGCACTGGAACGGGTTGCCTAGGGAAGTTGTGAATGCTCCATTCCTGGTGGTGTTCAAGGCTGGGTTGGACATAGCCTTGTGTGGCATTGTTTAGTGGGAGGTGTCCTTGAGCATGGCAGGGGGGTTGGAACTAGATGATTTTAAGGTCCTTTCCAACCCTAAATATTCCATGATTCTATGACTAGGATTGTGTTGGTCTGGAAGCACCAATAGGGGAAGGATTTTTGGAATTGGAGAATGGTTATTGATGGCACTGAGGTTAGCAGGTCATTAAGATAACAGCATGTTTACATCACAGCTTCTTAGGGAGCCCATCTCAGGAGACAAGTCAGTAAATCCTGATGAGTCACAGAGGTTGGTCAAGATGAGATTTTTTTTGCTGTTGGTGTCTAAAGACAATAGAAAGTCACATCTAGCAGCTGCATGTGGTTGCCAACCTAAAAAAAATGAGAAGTTAGGATGAGGACTGGATAGCTGGCATCCCTTGTCCAGCATTGAAAGGAATGTGTCTCCAATATGAGTGCTAGACAGACTATTTGGCTACATATGCTGTGGTGCTTGTGAGTACATAGGTTAGAGTGAGACCAACACTCGGTCACTGAGTTGTACTAAACTGTTGGTACTCAGTGTTACAATTTTGTTTTCTAGACTTTTCAGAAAATAAGGATTAAAGCTGATGACTTCCAGTGATTCCTTCCAATCTAAATTACTCAGTGGTTTTGCCACTTGAATGCAGGAATTAGTGGATTATGTTCCGTGACCTCCACTGCACAGGAGGTAAGTATGGTCCTTACTTAAATCTTACATTTTTGTCTGCATTTCTTCCAACTACCCGTGTCCTCTCAGGTAAGGATTAAAGGGTTTTTTGTTTTATTTTTTTAATAAGTGGATTTTAGTCACCCGAATACAAGGGAAAATAAAAACCAAAAAAAAAAAAAAAAGCAAAAAAAAAAAGAACAAAGCAAGAAACCAAGCCACCACACAAGACTCCACTCTCCCCCAAGTATTTTCAGAGCATGAAAATTAGTTTCATATTCACAAGAGCAACAATTTAGACTATCTGTTAAATAATCTTGTACTTGAAATAAGTTCGTTCAGTGGATCCTTTTGATCAGAAGGCTGTAAACCTCTGAACTTCAGAGAGCTGGGATTAAAATGTCATCTAGTTGTTGACTGAGACAGGATCAATCGCAAACAATGAGGATCATGTGTCCACTTAAAAAAAATAGAGAGCCCAGACTGAGCTCCCCTCGTTGCAGACCTCCTCTTGTTCCTCACTGTGCTGAGCTGATCGTATGAGGCTGAACCCACAAATAATCTCTCTCATTCATATGTGCACTTAACATTGCTGTACATATACAATGAAACCATGCTACTCTAAATCATGCATGTCTGTCAGTTCTGTCACAGGCCAGGAGTTGTGATTCTTGGTTTGCTTGTTGTCTGAGAAAGTACTCTTTCTTCAAAAATACTAAAGGGTCTGCTATGAATCCCATCATCCACATCTTGTTCATCCTTTACCTTTAATAGAATTTCCTGTTAAAAGACCCAGTCATTTGTCCTGTTTGTGATCTGACAACTCGGGGAGTAAATGTTGTGAATGTACCTCTTCCCTTCATCCCTCTTTTCCCTCCCCAGTCTTTCCTGTTGTGTTTGTTATTGTTTTGTTGGTTTGTGGATTTGTAGGTTTTTTTGGTTGGTTTGGTTGGTTGTTGTGTTTTTTTGTTTGTTGGGTTGTTTTTTTTTTTTTTTTTAATAGCTACTAGCACATGTGATTGCTTTTGGTAGTGAGAGAATTTGGTTATAGGACAAAATAAAGCTGTTTACTCCTGAATTCTGCTTTGGCTGGTTCTCTAAAATTTCACTGTAGCTATTTTAGTTGTATTTCCAGTATCAAAATAAATTCACATTTTCTACCTACATCCTCTCCTGCTTTATAATTCTATTACTATTTACCATGTTCATTCTCATCAATGTGGTGGGCAACAGAAGTCATGTCTGATTTCTCCATTTCTTTTCGTGTTCAGATTAGTACCAAATTTTCCTATCATCTGTTCTGGTATAAATCACAAAATTTTCCTCACCTTTCACCTCTGCCTGTGCTTTAGTACTCTGTTACTTTGATTCTGTAACCTGTAATATGTAACCTACTCTTTCCTAGCTGACGGCTTTTCCATTGCTTCCTTTCCCCTTATCTAAAAGTCTTGTATCTTTTTTGTCTGTCTTTCTAAATCATGTAATTCTGCATCTTTGAAACTCTCCAAATTCACATTGTGTATCAACTCAAACTTGGCTTTATTGCATTCAGACCTTCTCCCCATGTACGTGCTTTCTGTTGTGTTCCCTAGCATGCCAATTTAGAAGCTGGTTTTCCTAAATATTCCTTCTCTCCACTCCATACATAAAACTCTCTCAGATTCATCATAATCACTGCTCTCTCTTTTCTATGATTCAAAACTCTGTTCTGTAAGGATCCCAAAACTCTGAGATAGCAATATTGTAAATTGTATTCTGTGCTCAGTTATACTCATGGAGCATCAGCAAGTCAATGGAATTCAGCGGCTTTGCACAAGTCTAACCAGGAGCAAGATTTACTGCAGAGTTCTCAGAAAAGATAGTGGGCATTTACTTTGGAGGTCCTGTTTTGTTCCATTTAGATCTAGTGCTTAATGATGTTGATACTAAGTTGTCACTGCAAGATGTCTTGTAGTCTTTAAAGAGAACTGTAATTCATAGCTCTCTGGTTTCATTTTATGAGTAGCTGAGTAAAAATCTTACCATGTGAAATGGTTAAGGAGTGCTATTGGTGGTGAGGGGAATCTAAAGCTCTTTCAGAACCACTGGTGTAATAAGCCAGCGGTTCCACCTGGTATGCTCAGAGAATATGAGGCACATCCAAGGCTGTAATGTCTCATTTAGACATGATACCAAGTCTGTGTGAGTGTATCAAATACTTCATTCACATAATGTTCGATCAGTAAGTCCTTCAGACTTGACATCCTGCCAGTGGGCTGCCACAATTAGTGTGTTCATAAACACTGTCCTTGAGATCTTGTCTGCTCCTTTCTGCACAACCCAGTGTATTAAAATAAACCTATCTTTTTGGATGGGGAACAGTATCCTGCAGTTTTTGTGAATTACTAGATGCCATCATAGTATTTTACTGATTATATTCCCTGGTTGGAGTCATATATTATGAAGTACAGTTGTTTCCAAGATTTAATAATGTGACAATTAAAAAAACACAACTTTTTTTTTTTTTTAATAACAGAGCCAGATAGAAATTAAATGCTGTTCATGTCATTCTGCTAGTCAATTCAATCTGACTTTTGCCTCAGCAGGGATTGCACAGTTAAGAGCTAAATAAATGGGCCAGTAACAAATTGTAGAAACATCAAGAAGGGTTTTGTTCTATGAAACAGTGACCAAGACAAGTGGAGACCAGTGATGAATGGTGTTCCTCGGGGGTCTGTATAGGGACTGGCGTTGTTTAGCATCTTTGTCAGAAACATGGACGTTGGGCGTATCTTCCGCAAGTCTGCAGGCAACATCAAGGTATGCTGTGCAATTGACATGCTAGAGGGAAGGGATGCTGTCCAAGAAGACCTTGACAGGCTTGAGAAGTGTTGGGTGACAACCATGGCAGGGGGGTTGGAACTAGATGGTCTTAAGGTCCTTTCCAACCCTAACTATTCTATACTTCTATGATTCTATGACAAGAAGGTCAACATGAGCTGGCAGTGCATGCTTGCAGCCGAGAAAGCCAACCATATCCTGGACTTGCATCCAAAGAAGCATGGCCAGCAGGTTTAGGGGGGTGATCCTTCCCCTCCTCTCCACTCTTGTGAGACCCCACCTGCAGTACTGCATCCAGCTCTAGGGCCCCCAGCACAAGAAGGATGTGGACCTGTTGAAGTGAGTTCAGAGGAGGGTCACAAAGATTATCAGAGGGATGGAGCACCTCTCATATGGAGACAGGCTGAGAGAGTTGGCTTTGTTCAGCTTGGAGAAGAGAAACACCTCAGAGGACACCTTATAGCAGCTTTCCAGTACCTAAAGGGGGCCTACAAGAAATCTGGAGAGGAAGTTTTTGCAAGGGCATGCAGTGACGGGACAAGCAGGAATGGCTTTAAAACTGGAAGAGGGGATATTTAGATAAGATAATAGGAAGAAATTCTCTACTGTGAGGACAGTGAGGCAATGGAATAAGTTACCCATAGATGTGGCTGCCCCATCCTTGGAAGTTCAAGGCCAGGTTGGATGGGGCTCTGAGCAATCTGTGGAAGGTGGGGAGTTCGAACTAGGTGATTTTTAAGGTCCCTACTAACCTAAATCATTCTATGAATCTATGAAAATCATACAGTATTCTTCTAGTACTTAATTCCATCAGCTTTCTTTCTATTACCCTAATAAATAGGAATTTTGCCTGAGAAAGACCTGCATGTATAGCCTAACAAAGTGTTTGCATCCAATATTTAATATTTGCTGTCATTTTCCAAGCTAAACTCTGTGAGTAAATTTGATGAACAAATCCCTAAAGTTTTTCTTAACACATCTTTAGAACTACAGGCTACCATACGAAAAGTAACGGAAAGAAGGCATTTTTTTCCAAACAAAGGGCTTATTTTAACAAAAGCTGATGTGATTTGCTCACATTATGTTTTCAAGTGTTGCGTCTCTTTTGGTTGAATCACTCTTGATTTGCACAAGAGGATCTAGTATACAGTATTTTGTCAAATGAATTATCAATATGCCCTGTTGATGTTCGGCTAATCAAAAGGCTTTTAAACATACTGGCGTAAAAGTAAAGAATATTTTTATTGCTGTACTATGTCATAAACTGCATCACTGAAAATACTGTACAGAGCTTTTAATTTTATGCATTTGAGTGGGATCATTGAAAGCCAAAGGTTTAGGCATAGGTAGCATGATATTCTGTCACCTTTTGCTGTAGAAGTAGAATGATTCATTAATAAGGGAAAAAATTGCCACCAAGACTGGCTGAAGTAAGTCAGAAATTTCAGTCTGAATCATTCGGTCAAAAGAATTTCACCAAGGGGCAGGCATGTTCTGTCAGTCCTTTCTCAGAAGCCCTTATTCAGTCCAGTAGGACTACACAGATAGCTCTCATTTATCTGAATGCAGGCACTGTATTTGGTATAAGAAAGCAGCTTTGTCGTCAATAATGAACCTTAGATGTGTATTTAGAATTTGTTTGTTTGTTTAAAGCCATAACTGTTAGTATATTCAACTAATCTGCAATCTGGAAACTTTTGGTTCAATTCTGTGCTTACAGTTTGCTCATTTGACTTGATCTGATATATAAAGCTGGCCTTAGCTGTGTGATGTGTGGCTGGCTTTTTGTGGCACTCACTTGGTCTGCTGAATATGCTTAACATAAAATTCACTATTGGAGTAGCTGTGTCTCCCTCAGCCCACCTTTGTCTTATGATCTGTCCATATAACAGTGGTCTGTGATGGCCATTCAGAAACAGGAGTCTCTCAGGGGAAAGGCATGAAATTTAAAAATTTTTCAAGCTTTCTACTGCAAGCCTTTTTGCTTCAAACACACAAGATGTTAATGGGCATGACAAAACTAGAGATGGCATCTGTATGGGGGAACACAGCCAGACATGATGTGAACAGCAACATTTGTGTAAAGTTTTGAATAAGTGGAGATGAAAGTCTGCCATTTTCCATGGTTACTGATCCTCTGAGATACTCTTTTCAAACTGAGACATATCTAAGTTTTGAAACTCTGAGAATGAAAGGTAAAACTTTTTCTGTCTTCTAGGATATCTCCTATCATATTTCAGAATGCAGTCTTCTGTAGCATAACACCCAGCACAGTGGCAGCTTACAGATAAGCAAGATATATTGGCACAGGTTGAAGACAAACCCCAGCATATTAGCATAGGATGATGAAGTGGGAAATGGTACATAAGTTTTGGCTGAATCTTCTACAAACCAGATTAACTTAGCTCATCCAGAACTACATATTATTACAGCTAGGTTGCTTCCAGTACCAGATCTGGCTCATTTGCTGTCAACACTGCGCTGCAGTTTGAAGTTAGATGTGCTTGCTGTTGCAAAATATATTCACCACAGTTAATGGGAAATGCCTTTTTAGGGTGCTTTTTCTTAGGGTGCACTTTCTGAGAGCCTTTCAGAAGCACAGAAGGAGAAATATGGCTCAGAAGTCCTCAAGTAATACTGTCATCATTTGACTCTAGAGGAGACACAAGAGCTGGATTTTATTCAATTTCACAGAGAGCTCCTTCTGTCAAGAAGCCAAGCCCAAGGAAAAAGGTACATTTTAACTTACTGCAAATTACGGGTCTGTGTTTGCAGAGATGTGTTAAAGTCAGATTTGCAGTGGATGCAATGCTGCCTTTTGCACTGATTATTAATGCAATACTTGTAACTTTATAAACTTTAGTCTAGTAGGCTAACAAATAGCAATTCGCTGTACCGATACTTCAGTCATGGAGCTTTCCATGCAAAAGTAATAGCATAAATAAAATTTAATGCTTCTTACCTTCCAAATGGATACTATGTTTCTACATAGTATGTTTGTACTATGTTTGGGTTGTTTCGTTTTTTTTTTTCATAGGTCATCTGTTCTTTGCAAATTGTATGCATTCAACACCCTGGAAATGAAGACATGTTGTCCACTCATGTCTAGTAAATAAGGTCATTTATGCATCTTCCTAAAAATACCCGTTTTTGAAACAGAGAGTTATGTAGTAGAACATTCAGAAACCTCCTATTCACTTGCTTAAGTTAAAGCAGAGGAGATTCATTATTTAAAATATTTAAAAGAAAACTATTGTTTAAAATATCTGGTATTTTAAGATGCTCTTGGTTATGTTTCTGTTCCATCAAGAAATGTTTTTCTTAGTTAGTAGAAGGCAAAAATTGTTTTTCATTTCCTGCTTTATTCCTTAAGCCTCGTCCAAGCTGCTCATTTGTGATGCTGTGTAGAAAACCTGTTATCCTTCAGAATACTTGCTGAAAAGCTGCTGTATTGATGTTTATATTCCATTAAGTGAAATTCAGAACTTGCTGGTGTTATATTTTCTAGTTTTTCTAGCCTTGTATTATATGTTGCAAAACACTTGAACTGAAATCCCCATTCATTATTACCAGTTAAGAAAATACCAATACCTGATTTCAGTTACTAATTTGCACTAAACCACATAAATAGGCAAGTGCAATAATTCTCTATGGACCTATGTATTGCTTTTTAATCCTTTAGAATTCCATTTTATGTTCTTTCTTCTTTTCTGTTTTGTGCTGATTGTTTTTTTCCTTTCTAATTAGTTTAATATACAGGCTGTGTTTCTGAATATGCCTTGATTACTTCAAAAATTTCTGAAGCAATGCTTTCCTCTCTTGGATTTTGTATTTTGAATATGCTCAACTGGCACAGTTGAACCATTTTGATTTAGTTTAACTCTTAAATTGTTGTAGTTACAAATGGCATCAAAATGCTGTAGCTCAGCTCAAAGCAAAGACAATTTCATACCCTCCATTGAGTTTGTAAGACTTCACCAGTGTAACTCCTTTGGATAATGGAAAATTTGAAAAATCAAGATTGTCCTTGTCCCAGAATAGAAACGGTCAACTCTTGCTCAAACACATTTTCCAACTGTGCAGATTTTTCAATTTTTTTGCAGATCCATATTGATCAGATTTAGACTTGATTGGATTTGCTGCTGTTGTGTCAGTATACTTCCATCGGAAACACTTGTGAGGAAGATGCACTGCATTTTGAACTGATTTTGATCCATGTTATGGACAAATTTACTATTTTCTGCTCTTCTTATCCAGTCTGAAGGGTGCTCCAGGCCTGAACATGCTCCCAGAAGTAGCACTAGTTTCAGGGCAACCTCTGGTGACCATGGTGCCTTCCAAAATATCCAGAGGATATAATATTTTAGCTCAGCAGCATCAGATTCCTGTGTACTTTAGGAATGATGTTGGATGGGATGACATATACATAGTAAGTAGAGCCAATTTTTCTCCTGCCCACTGAGGAAAATTTGACTCAAAGTCTGAGGTCTGGTGAGGGCTAATGCTTCAAAACTTAACTCTCAGGGGGATGTTGAGACTTGCATTGGAGAGGATTGCTCTTGGGAGAGCAGTCATATCAGTGTGGTTTCTTACAGAATGTAGTCTCTATATTCCTGAATGTTGTGGTTTGAGGCCCTCAAACAGTTCTGCTCACTCACTCCCCCCTCTTTCTTCCCCAATTCGGGTAGATGGGGAGGAGAATCAAAAGAATGCAACTCCCACAGGTTGAGATAAGAACAGTTTAGTAACTGAAGTATAACATAA
>JASSUY010020917.1:0-11298 GCA_032466535.1 Forpus xanthops
ATATGACCACGCCCCCTTTGCCCAGCAGCCTATCAGAGAGCAGGGCCGCTGTTAGGCTCCACCCCCTTATTCCCCCAGAGACTTATCCAAGCCCTCACATTCCTGTTTCTAGTTCTCTTAGGACTTGCAGCTGGCAATGTTGCGATGATCTTTTACTACAGAAGGCAGTATTTTTATTGTTTTAAAACCAGTGAGCCATTGCAATCTGTAATTGCCTGCAACATCAGCCTCCCTTCAATAAGGGCTGCTTTTGCCAGGAATACAAGTACAGACTTTAATCAAACAAGCACTTTGATCCCTATTTCAGATACAGCCATCACATGCATGCTGAAGTGGAGATATCACTAGCAACACCAGTTTGTAACATCTCTACCCTACAGCCCAAGCTGGTCATTTCTGCAAGCTAGAACTTGGCAAAACACTTGCCAGGCACTGCATAGAGGAAGGAGGAAGGGATAAATGTGTATATATATTTGTTACTTTTAACCTCAACTTCCTTGTATGAGTGTTTGTCACATGCATGGAGAGCAGCTGCTGGTTTCACACCAAAAGTTGGGGCTCAGAGCTCAAGGACCAGCTCAGGTCTAGCAGCAGAACAGGAGATGCACAGCACAAGTCCAGTGCACAAGAGGCCCACACTTGCCCCTTTTTGCTAAGCCTGGTCTGGTGAGCTCTAGAATTGCAGAGTGCCACTTCGGCTCAGTCACAAAATTCCCAACTCAAATTGCACACAAATCAGAGAAGCTCATTGCTGGCCTTGACTTCAACCTTTTGACAGTTCACAAAACTACCAAACAGGATATTCAAGTAGGGCTGAGCAAACAATCACAGGAAATTAACTTTATATTCTGCTAGAGGGAATGAAGCAGGCTCTTTCCAGCTGACAGCATATAATTATTCAGCACCAACTGACTACATCTCAGAAGCTAAGACAGGAGCTGAACAACCCTTTTTAGTAGGATAAGCTTATTTTTCCTTTAACTCTTACTGGTTTTCCAATCCTACAAACTACCTGAAAAAATATAACCTGTTGTCAGGATCTGAGGCCATGATGCCCAACACGGCATTCTTTTCCATATGATTTTGCAGAGCACCGACTACAGTCAGGCCAGGTAAGCCACTAAAGACACAGAGGGGCTGCAAGGGACTTTGGAGACACCTGAAACTATTTTCAAGCTTTACTCCAGCATTAACATTGAGCATAATGTCTCAAAATGTATCTAGCAGACTCTGAAAGAAAGAATATCTGTTGTTATCTGAGGATATGAAAAGCAGATAGTCACCACAGCTTTTATCTCCCAAAAGCAGTAAGACTAAGTTAAAAGACCAAAGTATCCCTTTTCTAACTGTGCAGTGCAGCTCAGCTGAAGCTACACTTAACTGTTTTTTAAAATAATTATGTTGCAGTAGGAAGAACTTGCACATTTTTAATAATGCAAAGTGTTTAGAAGGGATTTCTTAACAAGTACTATCCAGACTACCACAGCTGACTCAACTACCAGACCAAACATGACCATTGACAGCAATGTCTTATTATTCCACATATTGACATTGTTTCTGGGGCAAATTTCAAGCAAAATTAGATGCCATTGTTCTTCCAAGCTGTCTGTAGTAAGTAATTTGAGGGGGAGGCTGGTTTGGTTTTGTTTTAAAAATCATAACTAGTTACAGCATGTATATCAAGGGGAAAGAGGAATCCAGAGCAAGTATCTTTAGGGTGCCAATATTTCAAAAATAACCAACTTGCATAATCTCAAAAGCATTCTTATGGAATGCTCTCATTCAGAAAAAGGCTTTGATGATAGTTGCAGTTTTCACAGTCAGATTTTTTTCACAGATTCAAACCATACAAAAGATTCTAAAGAGCAGTAACTGCAATGGCGATCCCTAAGAACATGCTGAATGCATGGGGACCAGAACTATCTGGAGAAGCCTTCATATTGCTAACTTTCAAGCATAATACCAGAGATACTGGGAGACTTTGGAATAGCTTTTGTTTTTATTGAGAGACAATGAGCTTTTGTAAGAACAAGCTCTATGCCAAGCAAACTCCCAGTGCCAGAGTATTAGCGAGGAGTGACCAAGATGCGGAGTCTGTAATGTTCTTCAGAAGCAGGACACCAATCTCCAGATACATGGACTGCATTATACATTCCCTGAGTATTTATAATGGAAGCAAGATAATGAAGCATCATATCTAAGAAGTGACATTAGTGTGAACAGAGAGCTACATCAATGGAAACACTTATTACAAAGTTAACCAGGCTGCACAGCTCCTCAGCAGTTGACAGGGAGCTTGAAGTCTTCACCTATTAAAGACACTCAGCATATACATCTGCACCTAATCTTTCCTTTCACCTAAGGCCTCACACCTGCAACAAGCAAGATGGGCCCTCCCAATTGCTTTACGTGGCTAAGAACCAGCATACATACGCTGCACAGAGCGTTAAGGGGAAAAATGCTTCTGACAACAAACTCCAGACACTGTCCCTAGTATTTTGATTTCTCTGCAGCTTTACAAGGAAAACCCAGACTGAAGACTTGGTGTATTTATTGAATAGCAGTTCTGCTTCCCAAACATCTAAGGAGAAAACTGGATGAAGAACAGAAGAGCACAGACTAGGAAAACACCCAAAGTGCCTGTACAGTTACGTACCCCAGACAGTCCTCATAATGAAAAACAGAACAGCATTCCCCTTGTAACAAAGGGTTCACAGCTCCCATGCCAGACATCATCTAATGCAACTATCCAGCAAAGGGTTCCTGTAAGAAACACTGAGGAAAAATGAAATCTCAATAAATGTTTTGACAGGCTCTTAACATAAGCTAGCAGGAACATATTAGAGAAATGTTACTCATTCTACAGTCAGTAGAGCAACTGTGATCCAGGGGGAACTAAAAAGCATTCGTCTGCAGTATTCCAGACAGCCCCTCAATTTCCCCATGAAGTAGTAACATTCCAGTAGATACAGCTGCAGCCCATCAGAAGTATCTGGTTTTACTAAACTATCTGTTTTTCAAGCAAAATGGTTTGCTTAAGCAATGCAGTTGAAATGGTTTTTAGGGCCAACTTTGAGGTATTGGTAAGAAATAAGATTATCCACACATCTCACCAGCTCCTTTCCTCAAAAAAAAAAATTATCTGGTCCTTCAATTTCAGTGCAAGGCTACAGTAAGATGACATTCAAGCAGAAAAGACAAACCAAACTATCACAAAAGAAAGCAGCATCACATGCAGACAGCTTGCTCATAGAAGAAAAAACAGCGGCCCCCTACCAAACACAGGGCTAAGAAGAATGAGGGGGAATAGACGCAGTCAGCTAAATGTTTGGACAGACTTCCAAAAAGATGATGGACTGCAAAATGTCTTAGACAAAAACTGCAGCTTTCTTTTTAAATCAAGAATATACTTTTCATTATGATTTTGAAACACTTAAAGGCAAAAGGTCACAACTCATTCAATGGTCAGAAACGAAATAACAACTGCATTCAGACCATCAATCTTTTGCTGGACTTCTAGATTTCCATTGCATTTTGTGAAACACTACATTAAGCTCTACCGAATAATGCAGAAAAACACGGAGTAATTTGTTCTACTTGTTAATAGTTACATTTGGACATATGAGAAATACAGTAATTTGCATATCCTTTGTCACCTGTTATTTCAGAGATTAAGCATTAAACAGGATTGAATTACGTCATTTTGGCCAAAGTAACATCATTATTATAGCCACAGGGATTCACAGAGGAAATCCATTCTCCACAGGATTTTTCTGTGAAAATGATGTTAAACATTTAAAAATTATATGTAATGTGTATGTGTTACGCATAAACTTCTATGTTTGGGTACCAAATTTGAATCAGAGAGTTCCAGCAGTGCTCAGTAGTACAATCTGGAAAAGCCTCTGTGCTTGTCTTTTAGAACAGTATTTTTATGTATGGCAACCTAACACTGCAAAAGATTTTAGGAACAGTGGAGGACAAGGGACAGAGAGAGGAGCTGATCCACAAGGTTAATGTTAACAGGATCCGCAAGGCTGCAAGCGTCTGCAATGTTCTTTGATCTGCCAAGCTTTTTATTTACAGCCGCTGCAGGAAGTCTGGAGAGGGATAACAAGTGCTGAAATTTCTACTTCAGAAACCCAAATAGCAGCTGATCTGTAGCAAAAGGCAAAAAATTTGTCAGGAGCCTGTTCCATCAATTATCAAGAAAAAATTAAGGGGGTGTAAGCAGCTGTAATTCAGGTACTAAATAGTACTATCATGTCAGTAGAACTTTTCAGTCTCTTCATTACTCAGAAGAGAAGTCTGGAACCATCTGTTCCCATTAGAGTGTAAAATGGCTTGGTGTGACTCCTCTACAGTCCTTTACTGTAACACACATCTGTTCTTCCTCTGTTTAGCCTTCCCACTGCTCCAGCACAGTAACACCCCCCTCCCTCCAATGCTAGCAATAAAAATACACACCAAAAGAAGAAGAACAGTTTCCAGTTGTGGCAACTATAGCCTTACCATTTAGTCTACATTAATATCTGGGAAAGCACATAAAGCACAGGTGTTTGAAATAGCTTTCCTATTTCAGAGGTGTTGCAAAAAAACCCACAAAAGCAACCCAAAACCCTCTCTGATGTAACTCTTCTGGCTACTGCAAAACCCTGCTAAACCTGAATTAGAAAGCTATTCGCAATCAGACACAGAGCACTGATGAGTCCTGTGCTGCTCCCAAGCCACTGCAACAGCTCTTAAAGCATTTTTTGGCAAGCAGGTCTATCTTTGCTTCTTGAGGGCACCTCTCAGACATCCAGCAATTAACAGCTTGGTTACTTCAAGTATTTATTGCCTTTCACAGTATCTTCAGTGATACCACCTCGCCATTAACCACTTGCAAAAAAAACTGAAGGCATCTGAAAGAAGAAAACGAAAAATAGGTGGGAAAGGACAGGTCTCATGGGTTCAGGCGAGCTAAGCAGGCAAACCACTCACCCAGAACTATCAGCTTAGCTGGTCAAAATCTATTACAGCCAGGGCACCCATAGCACTGCTCACTGATTTCTCCATAGTTATGGGCTGTTTTTTTTTTTTTAAGCTCTGGATAAGACTTGGTGTCTAGATAAATCACAAAGCTGCAGAATTAGTTTTCCATGTACAATCCTGCATCCAACATCGTATCTAGCTTTGCATTCCTAAGAGAGACTTTTTTAACATAGCTAGATTCACACACTTCACTTAGTAAAAAACTTAGTTTGCAGACCGTGACAAGAGTTCAAGATGGCTTTGGCCAAGCCATGACCCTCACCCAAGTGGGTCATCTCTACAAATGGAATTCAACAAAAAGATTAATAGTAGGGAAGAAAAAGGAGTAGCAGAACAGAAACACAGAAATCATGGTCAAGTACTAGTAAAATTGCATCAAAACTCTTACATTCTCCATCAGAAAAGTACATTTTTAAGCCTGTTTTATTTCAGGAACACCCTCCACTGTACCTTTTCTAGACCTAGATAAAACCACCACCTAAAGACAGAGACAAGAGCCCATGGAAAAGCTTCTAAGGAGATGCCCAGACCCATCTGGGATCACTGCTACTCTTTATACGCATCTGATATGGATCCTCACATTAAAAAAAAAAAAAAAAATTGATTTCTACTACACTTAATTTTATACATGCTTTTCAGAGGCTGGGGTGGGCGAAGGGGGGAACCAAACAACACCTTCTAGGAACTAACATCCTGACCTAGATTAGCAAGAAGGACAGATTACAATCAGTTCCCTCATGTCAAAGAATAATTTATTCTGGCAGAGCCATAACAGGTGTTGTGTTATCATAACAGTGTTTACCACCATCTTCAGATAAACATACACAGGAAGATAAGTTTGGCACAGAAATAAAAGAAGTGAGGTTAGCTCGACTATACAACAGGTATTTAGGATCTGTTTTCAGAGTACAGCTGACAAATTCATATATGCATTAAAATAGATTCAGCATTAAAAAAAAAAAAAAAAGTCTCACAGCAATACCAAATCAGTCCTTTGCATATGAAGTTACAGACAAGGTTCTCACAAGTTTAGCCTTGAAGGAAATGAGTTCCTCTTGGCTTCCCCAAACTAAGTGAACTTCCGGAAAAACCATTCCATCTGCTTCCTGTTAAAAAATTTCCCTTTCAAGCCATTGGTATGTAAGCTATGCTTACCACTTGAAAAATCACAAGTTTAGCTTCAATTTTGAACAGTTCTAATAAAGCAAGGGCAGGGGAGGAAAGAAACAAACCACAATGCTCAGCAGAGACTAAATGTCTGTCAAACTGAATACAGCTCTGACTTTGACCTGAATGTAGCAGAAGTTGCAGCTGAAAATCCATATTTATTTCCTGAACTTACCTCAGTGTCATGTGTTTACCACCCAACCCTATCAACTGCATTGGAGATTCTGGTCCAAAACACCTCAGTAGGGAAGAAAGAAAAAAAAAAAAAGCCTGCATCTCTGTAAACTACACATTATCCATTTTAAGTACAAATGTCCTGTACTTGTGCTAAAACCAACATAAAATTAAATTGATTTCATATTTGCAACATTAATATCCAGTCTAACATTGGGACAGCACCTTGCAGTTCAGTACCAAAAGCATTTATTTTAATCAAACTCATGCTATTGTATTCTCATCTACTGCCAAAATCTACCACAAAAGCAAGGCAGAATTCCACCACTAACATCTGAACCAGTGAGAGAGAAAAACTAGTTTGCATGTTCACACTAAAGATTTTGCTTGTTTTCAAAGATAGAAGTAGCTGCATGAATAGTTTTCCATGTTTCTGATCAACCTCATCACACAGAATATAGCAAGAGACTTAAAAATATACAACTGATATATAAATACAGGGCCGATCTGCAATTGCAGGCTATCAACAAAATGTCAGACACACATACTGTGCTTTAAGCATTCATGATAACTGAGATGCATCACAACAGTAAAGGCTGCTGTAAGACAGTACTGGAAAATGTATGTAAAACATATCAAGTTAATCACTATAGTATTCAAAGGTTCTACAACTTTGCCAGATATATACACATCAAATAATGCCAAGAACATAAATTCACCCTCCAGCACAGGTCCTCCTGCTCTGTTTATAGACTGCTGCAGATATGATGAAGCTGTAATAAAAGAATTCCCTCATTACCACCTGCTCAGCCTTCAGTATACTCTTCAAAACAGAGGAAAAAAAAAAAACAAAACAATTCCACAAGAACATACATATTGCCAAGCTGACTCTCACCGAGATGTGCAACATTCTTCTAACAAAACTGTCTTACCAGATTGTATGCAACTGTGCCCAGACTAAAGACATAGGAAGGAAAGCAAAAGTCAAGCACAGCTACTGATAAACAGAAAAGACAGTTTCACCTGCCATTTCATTATTATTTCATTGAAAACTTGAACATTCAATTTGTTTCAAATAATTCATTAGGTTAAACATTAGGAAGGAAAATAACTTCATTATCAAGATCCACCATGCTCTAACTCAAGACATTTTCCAGCCCAGCAAACAGTCCTAACTCAGAAAAACCCTGATGATTTCCTTCTATTTGGTTCCCTGTATTTGGCAGAGGTGTAGGGGTTTAACAGTTCTCAAGACTGTTAATATTAATATAATTAATTATATTAATATTGACATATTAATTTATATTATTAATATAATAAATTATATTAATATAATTGAGCAGTCAAGAGAGTTTATGGGTCAGGGTTAATGGGAGAACACCTATAGAAGACATCATTGTGGGGATCTGTTACAGGGAGCCTGATCAAGAGGACACTGTGGATGAAGTGCTCTACAGACAGATAGGAACAGCCTCATGCTCGCAGGCCCTTGTTCTCATGGGGGACTTCAACCACCCTGATATGTTGCAGGCACAGTATGGCCCAGCACAAGCAATCCAGGAGGTTCCTCAATTGTGTGGAAGACAACTTCCTTCTGCAAGTAACAGAGGAGCCGACAAGGAGAGGTGCCATGCTGGACCTTGTGCTCACCAACAAGGAAGGGCTGGTTGGAAATGTGATGCTCCAGGGCAGCCTTGATTGAAGCGATCATGGGATGGTCAAATTCCAGATCTTCAGGACAGTGAGAACAGGGTGCAGCAAGCTCACTGACCTGGACTTCAAGAGCGGCCTCTTCAGGAACCTCCATAGTAAGGTTCTATGGGATATAGCCCTAGAGGGCAGGGGGGCCCAAGACTGTTAGTTGATATTCGCTGAAAAGCAATATATCCCAAATAGAAGGAAGTGCTGCAAGAGGGCCAGGAGACCTCTTTGGATAATAAGGAGCTGCTGAGGAAACAGAGAAGGAAAAAAAGAGGCTTATAAAAGGTGGAAGTAAGGACAGGCAGCCTGGGAAGAACACAAGGATGTTGTCCAGGAAGCTAGGGACCAGGTTAGGAAAGCTAGGGCCCAGTTAGAATTAAACTTGGCTAGGGATGTTAAGGATAACAGGAAGGGATTCTACAGGTACATCACAAATAAAAGACAGGCTAGGGACAATACGGGCCCCCTCTGGAAGTTATTGGGAGAACTGGCTACCCTGGATTTGGAGAAGGCTCAGGTTCTTAATGACTTCTTTGCCTCGGTCTTCAGCAGCAAATGCTCTGACCACGCCATCAAAGCCTTGGAAGGCAGGTACAGGGCCTGTGGGAATAAAGACCCTGGGCCCACTGTAGGAGAGGATTTGGTTCAAGGCTGTCTTAAGAACCTGAGTGTACGCAAGTCCATGGGACCAGATGAAATCTATCCGCAGGTCCTGAAGGAGCTGGTGAATGAAGTTGCTAAGCCACTGTCCATCGTATTTGAAAAATCATGGCAGTCAGGTGAAGTTACTGACAACTGGAAAAAGGGAAGTATAACCCCCATTTTCAAGAAGGGGAAAATGGATGAGCAGTGGAACTACAGACCAGTCAGTGTTACCTCTGTGCCTGGCAAAAACTGGAGCACACCCCACATGAAGATAGGCTGAGCAAGTTGGGGCTGCTCAGCCTGGAGAAGAGAAGGCTGCGTGGAGACCTCAGAGCAGCCTTCCAGTATCTGAAGGGGCACTACAGGGACAATAGGGATGAATTATTCATTAGGGACTGTAGTGATAGGACAAGCGGTAACAGGTTCAAACTTAAACAGGGGGAGTTTAGATTGGATATAAGGAAGAAATACTTTACTGTAAGGGTGGTGAGGCACTGGAATGGGTCTCCCAGGGAAGTTGTGAATGCTCTATCCCTGATGGTGTTCAAGGCCAGATTGGACACAGCCTTGGGTGGCATAGTTTAGAGTGAGGTGTTCCTGTCCATGGCAGCGAGTTGGAACTCGATGATCTTCAGGTCCTTTCCAACCCTAACTATTCTATGATTCTATGATTCTGAGAAGCACAGATTACCACCTCCTGTCAGTGTTCAGAAGCTTAGCAGCCATCTAAGAGAAGTATTACAACCAGGAAAAGGACACTTAAAATAACAATTCTGCTAAATCTGTCTAAATACTTGCAAAAACGTAACAACAGCTAAGAACAAAGACTTTAAATAAAAGCTTGCACTTGAATACCCAGGCAGTTCACCAGAAAGACAGAAAAGCACACACTAGAGATGTGGGGAGTAGTTTCTAATGAATGTAGCTATTCAGCTGTAAGCTCATTTCAACTACAAGGGTAAGTTAATACAGTAACCACCAAGTATTACAACTCTGACCACTACACCCACTGGTTCCTGAGTCACAAGCACTTACAAACTCATTCTCAGCTTTAGGCTACAAGCAACTTCTACATATGGCTGCACTCATAGGAAAATAGGATTAAAAGATTCAGTCACTGAATTAGTAACAGCCTTGGCTTAGCAGATATATTAATCATTCTGTTGACTTCAGTGGGTCTCAAAATACTGCACCACGCTGAATAGAGACTTCCTTAGTCTACACCTTTCACTGACTCGACCACCCAAGAACAGCATGCTCAGAGCTCTAAAACACAATGATAAATACATGCACATGGATTGGGGCAATCTTAACCACAAATACAGGCTGGGCAGACAATGGATTGAGTGCAGCCTTCAGGAGAAGGACTTGTGAGCGCTGGTTGACAGGAAGCTCAGCATGACCCAGCAATGCACGACTGCAGCCCAGAAAGTCAATCATATGCATGTCCAGCAGGTCAAAGGAGGTGATTCTACCCTCTACTCTGCTTTTGGAGACCCCACTTCAAGTACTACATCAGAGTCTGCCCCCCACCCCCAACACAAGAATGACATAGACCTGCTCAAGCGAGTCCAGAGGAGGGCCACAAAGACTATCAGAGGGCTACAGCACCTCTTCCATGAAGACGGGCCAAGAAAGCTGGGCTTGTTGAACCTGAAGAAAAAGCTCCAGTGAAACCTCATCGCAGCCTTCAAACATATCAAGGAGGCCTACATGAAGTCTGTGAAGGAACTTGCTGTAAGAAAGAGTAGTGACATGACAAGGGGGAATGACTTCAAATTTAAAAGAGGGCAGATTTAGATTAAATATTAAGAAGAAGTTCTTTACTATCAAGGTGGTGAGACACTGGAACAAGTTGCTCGAAGACATTTTGGAAGCCCCATCCCTGGAAGCACTTCAGACCTGGCTGGATGGTGCTTTGAGCAACCTGGTCTAGCAGAAGGAGTCTCTGCCTGTGGCAGGGGGTTTAGAACTAGATACTTTTTAAGATACCTTCCAAACCATTCTGTATGAATTTCATTCAATGCTACAGCAATTTCCCTCATCAGTGGATACTGAAAACCCATGAAATCACATCTTACCCATAACAATTCACGTCACATTTTATATTACTCCAAAAAATCATTTGCCATTGCTGAACTTAAACAGATTACTATGATTTTTTGAAAAAATCCCATTTAGTTCCACCCAGATTACTTTTCTGTCAATTCTTCCCAATAAACAGGAGGATACATCCCAAAGTCAAAATTTTAGTGGATTTCCAAATGTGTGATGAAATTTCTCCAGTTATTCTCAAAGAATTAGAGAAGAGATTCAGAGCAGCCCTGTGGAGAAGGACCTGGGGGTGTTTGCCAATGAGAAAACGAACATGAGCTGGCAGTGTGTGGCTTGCAGCCCAGAAAGCCAATCGTATCCTGGGCTGCATCAAAAGCAGCATGATCAGCAGGTCGAGGGAGGTGATCCTGCCCCTCTGCTCTTCTAAGACCTCACTTGGAGTACAGTGTGCAGTTCTGGTGTCCTCAACATAAAAAGGACATGGAACTGTTGGAACAAGTGCAGAAGAGGGCCACAAGGATG
>JASSUY010020918.1:0-11260 GCA_032466535.1 Forpus xanthops
GTCCTTTTTATGTTGAGGACACCAGAACTGCACACAATACTCCAAGTGAGGTCTCATGAGAGCAGAGCAGAGAGGCACGACCACCTCCTTCAACCTGCTGGTCACACTCCTTTTGATGCAGCCCAGGATATGGTTGTCTTTCTGGGCTGCAAGTGCACACTGAAGCTGGCTCATGTTTATTTCCTCATTGACCAACACCCTCAAGTCCTTCTGCAAAGGGCTACTCTGAATCTCATCATATACTATGGTCTGTGGGTGATGATAAACATCCTTGCAAGACTGGCTTAGTTATTTTGGTTTCGCTTTTACAGGATTTTCGGTTAAAGGATTATTTGTGCTGTTCCATTGCAAGTGCTAAGCATGGTTCAAGTCACTGAAGCATTGCAACCTCTTTGTGTGGCAGAGCATGTTCTCTGCCATGGTCATCAAAGACTGTGAGCTTCTCCCAAAGCAGAAGTAATCTGCTTATCAGCCATGAAAATGTAAGCTGGTGGAAGAAGAGGGGAACTATGAATGCAGGTGTATGGCAATAGAACCTGAGCAAACAGATGGGATTTTATTTCAGGTCTCATGCACTATTTCTCTTCATCTGGCACTCAGGACATATCATTTTAGTTCTATTACTATTTTTTAACCCCTTTTAAGTATTAGGTTGGATCATCACAGACATAAATGAATCTTCAATCTTGCTATCCCAATGAGTACAGTGAAGATGACAAAACTGCTATGGGCTGGAATTAATACTGGGGGGAGTTGTGCAAATTAATGGTAATGGATTAAGGTTCAGAATAATTATAAAGCAAGGAACTTTCCTATTTCATTATGTGTTTATTTTATGAAATCACTTGGTGAAATTAAGCTTTCCTTCAAATCAATAGGAGGTTTGCTTTTGACTTCAATGGCAGTGAATTTCACCAGTTACATTCTGCAGCTGTTGCAATCAAAAGGAAAAACAAAGAAACTTATGTGTTTTTATTGCAGCTCTTCCTCAGAAGTTGATGACCATCATTATATTCCTGCATGTATGTCTTGGATGGATGGCAAATATGTCTGCAGATGCAGGTGCACTGCAGATTTGTGCATCACTTCTTAGTACTCTCTTTGAATAGTGGTTTCATTTTCCTTTTCTCCAGGGGCTCAACATGCCATTTATTAGACAAGCAGGGTCCTTATCCCCTCTTGGCAGAAATACGATAGATTGTGTTTCTATTGCTCATGTAAAACTGACTATACCAACCTCCAGCATGCTCCTGAGACAGTGTCCTCTATCTGTAGTTTTTAAATTAGATGCCTTGAATGCTTTTTAAATTTATTGTTGTGTTGTTAACAGGTGAATTATCCCATTCTCATTGTTGTCCATGCTACCATGGTCATTTCTTTTAAGCAGTTGAGGTCACTTTGCATAGATCTTCTGAAGAAATAATGTTGCAGGATAAGCAGGGTTTCAAAAGCATTTAATCCTTCCTTTTTCAGTAGTTTCATCTGTCTTTTTAATTTTATAACTCATGTCAGCAATTTTGTAAGAGGTTAGTTGCTATTCTAAGAGATTATTTTATTGCGTTATCTTGTCATTGTTAGTCTTTATGCAGTCAGATGCTAATCTTCCTGTCCTGAAAGCTTCCCACCATCTAAAATAATAACAGCATGTTAAAGATCTGACAGGTGTTATTCTGGCATATCTTGAGCCTGCAAGAAAAAAATGTGTCAAAGGAAAAAATATTTCAGTGAAAATGAGTACATGTTTCTTCTTAAATAAAATTTTTGGTAATTTGTCATTAGCTGCCTCAGCACATGCAAAACTTTTTCCTAACAGGAATTCCTCCCTAAAGAAGGCTTCCTCGCTTTGTTGCAGTCTCAGTTCTTCTTCAACTCTGGCTTTGTCTTCTATATTGCACAGCCAAAATGTTTGATATAAAAAAAGGTTTTATTACAAAATTTTATCTATTTTTGACATAAAGAATTCTTTAGTGGTGTCATCTAGCTATTGCAGGAAGTGGGTGTTTCTTCTGTTCCTGTTTGTGCAAGGTAATATAATGCCAAGTACACTCAGAACTACCTAGGATGGAAACACATAGTTTTAGGTGAGAGTTTGCCTATTGGACATGGGATGCACACCATTTTCTAGCCCTGGAACACACATCATTTCAGCACATGTTATAAGAGCAGTCTGTTTGGATCCTAGACTTCAGCTGTTAATTTCTGTCCCTCTAATTTCCTGGTGAGTGATGATGAAGGTGCAAACCTTACTTTTGCCTCTTAGTCAAGAGACACCCTCCTTCCATAAATACAGTTATATTGGGAAATTTCAGTATATACTCAATCAACACCAATCTCATTTTAAACTACTGTGGTTTTTTTTGTTTTACTTTGTCTTGCCACATAATTTTACAATTTCCAGGGCTGCTTCTTAAGCAAAGACTGAAAGGGATTTAATCTTATTTTAACTTTCAGCTCCACACAATTTGAAAGTCTATAACAGTTCTTCACATTCCTCTCCCCAGCTAGGGTTTAATCAGTATGCCATTCTAAAATGAAATTGAAAGTAATTCTGAAATTTTATTTCGGATGCAGAATATAGGGTTGTATGTATGTGTGTGCATGTATGTATATATGTGTACATATATTATATATATATATGTAGAAAATAATGTTTGGTGGAATGGTTTGTTGTTGTTTGGGAAGAACTTTTCCTTTTGCACAAAAATATTTTTCTTTGTATTGATCTTTTGGTTCTTGGAATTTTACTACCATGAAGCTTAATGCTTTACACAGTCATTATTCCAAGGGCTTTTACTCTTACACTTGGTATCTAGTATCACACAGGATTGGATCTTTTTTTCTCTCAATTTGCTCTAAACACCAGATTTTGTAAAATGGAGATCAATTCTAGAGGCAGATAGTAATGTTGCAAATATAGAATTACAACTTCATGCCTCACTTAGGCAGCTGAAGGAACTGAATTCTTGAGGTCTGAGTGTTGTCATACATGTACAGGTATCTAACACTGAACAAAGAAAAAGTGAAGGAGAGGACTGTCCAAGCTAATTTCTTTTTCTGTAAATTTCTTTTTTTTTTTTAAGTTCAGTGCGGTGAGAATGCTTCATTTTAATAATTGTGAACTATAATATATTTTCTAATGTTCTAATGTGTCTGAAAGGCATCAACCACCCCAGATTCACAGTCTGCTCACAGGAAGCCAAGTAAGTATCAAACTCAGGTGCCTCTTTAAGGGTTAAGGAGACTACATGTTGTCACAGAAGTCCACTGTTAGGTTACTTCATTTTCATAGTCATGGATTGCTACTGAAATCCTTATATGTTATACTATTTGATGAAGTGTTTAACATTTTGAATCAGTGTAGATCACTACTGTATGAATATATTTGAATCACTAAGGTAGATGAAAATGAATCTTAAATATTTTAACTGGATGAAATGTGTCTGAGAATTCTTTGTTCCTGTATGCCATGTTTTTTACTTCACAAAAATTTCAGGCACTTTAAAAATAAAGTACTGGAAATTCTATATGCTAGTAGAGATGCTATAGAATGATTTCTTTAAAAAAGGCAACTAAACAAACCCAAACAGCTTTCTTGGTGACTTTGGCCATTCTATTTCATCATGATGTATTAGCTCTCTGATGCAGTTGAGCAATCCCATTGTCCTAGGCACTGAAAAGCATAAAATCACTGGCAATTACTTTGCCATTGTATTTGAAGACTAAAGGACAGGACCTAAAGATGAGGCAGACCTTGAATCAGAAGATGATGTAGCAGCAGATCTTGCAGCTAAACAGTATATCTAGCACAGATTAGCTCTGAGTTCTCAGCCAATCATCCCTTTGCCAACCTATTTGCCAATGTAAGGTCTTGATTTATCTTTCAAGTAGTATTGATTTTTAATTTTAATCTGGAACTATTTTTTGTATTCAGTTTTAATTGAGATTTGTGGTCATCTTGTATGCTTCCAGGGAATGCATAAAGAGCATTAGAAAACTCTACCTGGACACCTGCTTCTGTGGTGGTTCTCTTTACTCACCTATCCCACCACCTGAATGACCTGATCCTGGCAGCACATATTTTATCAACTTGTCAATTTTCTAATGTAAAAAGCAGTGTAGAAGGATTATGTGAAGGTCTTGAGATGACTCAACTATTGGCTTGCATCTCTGCAGCAGAAGGCTGTGGTTTCTATTTCCATCTCATGTACTAGGCTCATATCCAATGCTTGGCACTGTATTTCAGTGGCAGGGGGTGGTTCATTGTGGAAGATGTCATCCTCAAGATGACATGATGAACTCAGCTGTATTGTTTTTCCACCTGGAAATGAAAACCCTAAAGAATACTTCAGAAAGAGCAGGAGTTTAGCTTAGGGCACCACCAAAAGTTCCTAAAATCATTGCCATGGCAATGTCTATGAGATGTTCAGTACATGACAACCCTGTTTCTGCCTGAAGAGTTTTTGCAGGATCACTGTCTACATAATTTTCGTCAGTGCACTGCATCTGTTGTGCCATTTGTAAAACATTCAGGTTTCTATTAGCAGATCACAAATTTTTTTTCTATGTAAGTGACAACAATTGTAGCAAGTCAGCATTGTTGCTGCCTCCTCTTCCTACCTCTGGAGAGGCATATCCTTCCTGTTGCTGCAGCTGCATGGTCAAAGGCAGTTGTAGAATTTAATGTGTGACACAAATGCATCTGCCAAGGGAAATGCTCCAGTTGATTGCACATTTTTCAGTGGTAGGAGACAGAAATTCTTTAATTATGGTGCATAATGAAGGCAGTCACAAGGGGCCATTATTAGGAGTTTATAAGCGTCTTTAGTACAGTAGCTTGATGTATCTAGGCAAAATAGAAGATCGTTAGCTCATTAGGATATTATGCTGTTAATCTGCATTTTTTTTTGTTTATCATCCTGAAGTCTACATAGAGGATGTCATCTGTGCCTGTCCATCTTACTCCTTGTTACCCCAGATTTTCCATACGCCAGATTTCCATTTTTGTAATCTCACTACATCTTTCTGCTCATTTTCTTCCTCCCCTCTTCAAAAGGAGAGAAGAAATCTTTCAAGTCGTTCATCATAGTTTGCTGCTTTTTTCTTTGGTTGGAGAAACATGGAAAATGTTTGATCCTGACTATGAAATCTGATAGCCAAACCCAGACTTCAACACTGTCCTTTCATGCCCTTTGACAGAGAACATGCTGATGAACCTGCACAGATCTCATCATAACCCATTAATGAGCTCATTCTCACCCAGTGAACTGGTAGCTCCTTTCGGACAGTTTAGCATTAGGTATGCACAAAGAAAATGCTTCTGTTTGTTCTGTTCACTTTAGGCTGGGCCATTGATATTATACTACACAATATTTAACATAGTAGGTTTCTATGCACTGAGGTCAGAATGTACTTCCCTTAGTCTGAAATTATCATGTGATCATTCCAAGATAATCTTTTGGCAATAGCTTTCTATTTGTCTACTTTCTGACAGTTTAAATCAGAGCTGTAATTATATGTGAAGTCTTACATCATGCATCAGCATGATGTGATTGAACAATATTCAGAGTGTAATTTGGGTGCTGATAGTGTTAAACAAACAAAAAAAATCCAAAACCAAAAAAAGGCACTAGAACTCCATACTCAAATCCGTTGAGCCCACAGATGACAAAGGATTGGCACCCCCAGTTTTATATAATAGAAGATAGTGTGGCTTCTTTTCAAAGCTGGTTTAAGCACTTAGCATATAAATTCTTCTTTAATACCAAACTCCCCTTTTCTAAGACATAATTGAGCATGTTACCTTAAAGCAACAGGGCCCTGTTCCTTTGCTGCTGAGATTGCTTTTATCCTCCAAGTATCCTTACTAGACTCTTTCTACTTTTAATTTATATCTATTAGGTAATAATGAACACTTCCCTGTCGATGTGCACAGGTTTTATGTGATCAGCACTCAAGTTTGCATCAATAAGTTTCTATAAACCAATCTTTTAATTTTTTTCTGTACCTCTGCCCTCAGTTACTATGACAACAACTAGCAAAACTATTTTTCTGGTAGTATGACAGATTCTTCCATTTATGTTTGAAAGTGTATGGACATGGATAGCAGAGGAAAATATGTAAGAGGGAAAGGAGATGCAAGGGAGCTCTCAGGTTAAAATACTGGTTGTTATACTGCATGATGAATAGCTTAAGTTTAACCCAAAGTATGCAGTTTACTGTTTGGTATACCCATGTATATTTAAAAATACAGACAGTTTGTCAGTGTTTTCTCAGTTTCTGATTATTCAGTGTTATAGGGTCAGAATTAGCACAAGCAGCAAAAGTAATTAATAAATGGGCAGTTAATCTTATTCCAGCATGTTTAGAAATATAAGAAAAATAGCCAGAAGTTATGATTAAGTATACTGGGACAAAAAGGTGCTTAAATAACTTAAACAGCTTTGCTAGGGCACAGAATTCCAAGTCTGTTCTGGGTTTATGATCTCGCTGGACTGAGGAATTGCAGAGTGCTATCTGACCCTTCTTACAGCTAGAGTTTTGCTACACTTGCAAGCCAAATATTGGTCCTGTTAAGAGACACGTATAGGCATCACATTGGCATTACATAATGAAAATAATTTTCAGTGCTAGTGTCAGGCTGCTTGATACTGTCATGGATTTATCCCATGGCAAATACAAATATTCTAAGTGAAGTCTGGCATACTTCCAGTATCTACCTACGCCAAAATGCAGAGGTTTAATGCTCTCCTGGGACTTACCTCAACCCACAGATGACCAATGTACCAAACTACTTCAGTTACTCTCCAAGCTTCTTAAAAAATCAATTAAAAATTATTTTCGTGGTACTTTAGACATTAGGCAAAGTAATGTTCAGTAGTGGCACCACATTATACTGCAAATATTCTATGAATAAGTTGGTTAGTCTTTTTGGGGCATGGTAGCTTTGCATAATACAGTGAGTGATGCCAGTGACTGTGACTAGGGGTAGTATATTGTGAAGCCTTCCTGATATCAGTGGAAAACATACCTCCTCCTCCCTTCATCACAAATCTGATTTCAAAGAGCAATTATAAAGCGCTTTAAAGACACATTACAATGTCCTATTATACCTAGACAAGGGATACCAGCATCAAACCAAGGATATCATCATGTTCTGAACCCTTAGCATTCACAGCCTGCTGGTAGTCACTTTGGAGAGATGAATCTTCATCTGTATGTGAGCTCAGAAATAATTCTTTACAGTTTTTGAAAATTCAGTACTGAAAAGTATAGGCAAGTGAGGGGAAAAACTGTTTAACATCATGAAGAACTTTTTGTTTCCTTGCAGGTAGTATAGATGTTCACATAATACCATTTTTGTCCCTGCAATTCTCGTGACACAAAACTCTGTTGAATATCTTAAATTACATTTGTTTTACAGTTCACAGAAATAAGAGAGCAGGCATCTTCAAAAGAGTCTCATGTGTGAGCAAAGCTTCACATAAAATAAGCTGCTGTTAGGGAATTCAAGTAGCTTCCTTTAAGAAAAATACGGCAGTTAGATGCTCTGCCAAAATTTTAGTGTGTTAATACACATAGATGTCCAGAGAGATCTGGAAAGAAGCCACTTTAGAGCATTATTTTTATCAACAGCAATGAGAAGGAATGATCAAAACAAGTTTGAAGTTTTAATAAACAAACAAGTTTCCATCTTCATTTCTTATATTACTGTTTTGCTCTGTTAGCTATGCAGGTATTACTAGCTTGCAGGTAGCAGATGGGATTCCTGTTCTTCATTAGATTTTAATATCACTTCATATATATTTAAAATTTATGACAGGTATCGTGAATTCACATGAGAAGTTACATTCCGCAGATGCAACTGCAATAACAGTTACACAGATTTTAGAAAATAGCCAACCGCAGGTGTTGACTCATGAATATTTATATATATCAGTCATCATGGAAGAAAAATACTATTTGGACCTGATCCTATTCCAAATAAAATGGATAAAACCCACCAAGTAGTAGGAACAGTTCTTTAAAAGACGTCTGAGGAAAAAAAATTAAAAATTCTTCCACATCTCCATAAGTTTCCCCAAAAAAATGGGATAATAATAAAAAAATAACATGATATTTTTTTGTTTTAACTATTGAGAGAGAACATATTTTTCCTAAATTTGGAATATATTCTTAAAAGATGTAAACAAATGGTTTTGCAAACAAAATTTTTAAGTTGTGTCACAATGTTTGAACTTAAGCAAATATACTTTACATGCTAAATTTAATAAATTAATGCAATTTTTATGATGCCTGTGGAAGTAAAAGCATGCTTTTTCTTCCTTTATGTCAGTAAAGATTTTATTTTAGTTTTCTATAACCATAATGCAGACAAATGGATTTTTCTCACTTAAAAAAAAAAGGGGGCCAAAAAACCCCCACCTCACTTTCAAACATAGACATTTATATTAGTAAAAAATAATATAAAAAACAACCAACAACAATTTTGGAATATTCTAGGGAAAAAAATATAAAATAAAAAAGGAAGTCTGCAATTCAAATGAGAAATTGAATTTAAATATGTGGTGAAGTGTGAGCTGTAGGCCAGATTCTGATCTTATTTATATCCTTGTAGGGACTAGAGTATTTCAACAAAATAAGTAGCATTGCTAGAAATATATCTTGTGGCACTGAGACCACTATCATGTGCATGAATATGTGCATGACAGAGCAGAGGCAGGAATTTTTATCCATTGAAAAAGTCAGGCAGACTTTATATCAAACCTACGTTTTCACTTTTCCTCATTTCTGTATATTCCTCCTGAAAACAAAACTCCACAAACTAAGGAGACAGCGTTTGTGGCAATAAAAATGCATGAAACTACATAAAAAACAAATAAGGTACATTTTATATGAATATGGAATGTAAATAAGAGCTAGTGAAACAAGATTGTTGTGCAGAACTGGTATTGTATTCCTTTTCCCAGTAGTCCGTAATTTTCCTGTATTGGCAGGCAGGATATTAAAGACCTAATGATAAGCTAAGTCTGGGAAGTCTTATCTGTTTGTCTTCAGGGTTAAAGATCAGAACTGATTTACAAAAGACAGTATGAAAGCGCATTAATGAGAAAAAAGGGAGCAACTTCTTTTGACTATTTGTTTATTTCAAAAAACAGTTTTCTAGCAATAGTGAAAAAAAAGTTGATTTCATAAGGTGATATTACTATTACTTACAGGACCAGAACTATACACTAAGAACTGTGTATGTGTTCAATTTTATTTCAACTTTTTAACTTGTGTTAACTTCCAAAACTAACTACAGTTTCAGGAGCAATGGTATTTGAATAAAGCTCATAAAGGTGGGAAAATGTTTGCAAATATGGTAAAAGTGATACTTCCGTTCACTGTGATTTCTCTTGATCATTTATTTTATTGGAGTTTTTGAACAGCCATTATGTACTTGTGATAAGGACTGTGAATCTCAGATTTACATAAAGCACTTAAGGATGTCATTTCAACATTCTTTCATTTAAAACTTTTCCCATTTAGTAGATAACAAACCAGTATTTGAATTCACTGAATTTTAAGTTGGGTATAGTCAGAGTAAAACACTGGTATTCTGATGGAAAAAAGAATTAGCTTGGGAATTATTTATAATGTGCAATAGAGCCAAGAAATAATTGTTAGAGTTCTGCTTTAAAGGGCATAAATGAAAATTCTTTCCTATGCATGATAAGAGAAGAACATTACGTAGACTGTTCATGTGGCTATTATATAAGCAATTTTGCCTTTTCTCTCATTTACTTTTGTTAAATATATTTTTAATAAAATATGCAGGTTTCTTTGAGGAGCATAGGGCTTTGTGGGTAAAAGGCAATGCCCAGGTGACAAGTGACATTGTCATTGCTTTACTCAGTGCAACTGTGTAAAGAGGAAGGGCTGTGGTCACAAGACTGATAATTAGGTACCTGCAAGTTGGGTTTGATTCCACCTCTATTCTCACAAATCAGTGAGAGTAAGTGGCATGGATGAGTTAAATGGCTGTTTGCAACCTAAGATCACGACAGAACCTCATCTGGTTTTGGATATCAAGGTAAAGGCAGGCAGTTGCAAACACCATGGGGCGTCTTTGCATCATCAGGGAGTGGATTTTGTATTTTCTTAGTAACTGTAGTTGCCAACAGAAGTCTGCAGTATCCAAAGAAACAGCTTAGTGCATATTAATTTCTTGGAATTGAACAAAATGATTCAGAAAGTACAGTCAGCTTTCCATGTACTCAAACGATTATGGCAAATTTTAATACATTAAAAACATCTACAATTTAAATTAAAATTTGAATACATTAAAAGCACATTTTTTCCTATTATTTATCTCCTACGCAGACAGGCTGAGAGAGTTGGCCTTCTTCAGCCTGGAGAAAGTTCAGGAGAGACATTGTAACAGTCTTCCAATACCTAAAGGGGGACTACATGAAATCTGGAGAAGGGCTTTTTGCAAGTGTATGTAGGGACAAGAAAAGGTGTAATGGCTTTAAACTGACAGAGGGGGAAATTTAGGTTGGACATAGGGAAGAAATTCTTCCCTATGAGGGTGGTGAGGCATTTGCACAGATTGCCCAGAGAAACTCTGTATGCCCCATCCCTGTCAGTGTTCAAGGCCAGACTGGATGGTAGTTTGAGCAACCTGATCTAGTGTGAAGCATCCCTGAACATGGCAGGGGGTTGGAACTGGATGATCTTCAGGTCCTTTCTAACCCAAACCATTCTGTGACTCTGTGGTTTATCTGTATTCATGCAGAAAAAGGCTTAGGACTTAGATGTAACAACATAACCTTGGTCAGCTGTATGTAAGGCAAAGTTTGGAGCTCTGAGCTGCATAATGATTAGGAAAGGACTTAGGAAAGACATTTTAATCATACATTCTAATTAATTATCAAGTAATCGTGACATAAAGACAGCATAAGAGGAGGAAAGGGTATAAGTCATCTGATGCTCTAGCAGTTTATTGCTGAAAGAAACATCTTCCTTAGTGTTATGGGTTCAGCAGCAGCAGTCATCTTTCCCCTTTAAGTAGTATCTGGTGCAGCACTGTGGTTGTTTTTTTCAGCTTGGGAACAGTGCTGATAACACCAGTGTTTATAGTTATGGCTTAGAATGTTTAGGCTGGTCAAAGACTTTCTGAGTTTCATGCTCTGCCAGGGAGAAGGGGAGCCAGGAAGAAGCTGGGAGGAAGGAGAGACAGGGCACCTGACCCAAACTGACCAAAGAGGTATTCCATACC
>JASSUY010020919.1:0-17991 GCA_032466535.1 Forpus xanthops
TTGCTCACTACTCGAGTGAAGCTAAGTCAAAAGCTGGATTGCTCACATGTCCCTTACCTGACAGGAACGCTCCCACATATAGAGATTTCTGGTTTAGGACAAAGTCACATTCTGCAGGATGAATCTTACGTGATGTGATCTAGACTCATTCTTATTATAGAATTTTCTCAATTTTGAATTCTCACATTCACAAAACACTAGCATATAGTACACCGTTCAGCTGCTCCATCTGCCAAAGCAGTACCTTGCTTGCTGATTAAATAGCTTTACATTGTCAGCTTGCTTAGGTGAGAAACTTTCATGAATGCTTTCACACTGGCTCATAAGTAGTGCTACTTAGAAGCCATTTAAAGAAGAAATGAAAATAACCTACATGTAACTACTTCTTTTTCTTCAAAATGGATTCTGCATGTTCACACATCCTATCAATCTTCCCTTCTTCAAAACCTTAATTTCATTCTTGTAGTTGAGTAGGCAGCACGATTTAAGTTGATGAGTGTTGCATCCCCTATATGTTCTTGCAGTCAAAACACCCTGGGGTGAGGAGGAGAAGGGCAGAACTCCAAGACACTGCAGCACATGCTGCTGTGGGAAGAAGCCAATGTCAGAGAATCAACTGGCAGAGATTCCATAAATGCTGTTGTGAAGAGTGTTTAATCTTAATTTTATTCTTCAAAAATGGGGTTTGTTAAGTTCTAAAATATGTTTTATGTAAAATTTTCTATTTTGTAGGCCCTACTTTGATTTAACAGATGCTGCTCTGGTGAATTTCTGGAGAGTTAGGGACTCTAAGGTTCTGTGAAACTATGTGGAATCACATGTGTTTGTTCAAAAAATTGTTCAGTATGTTTTGAATTAATTTATATCAGAGATTGATAAGCAATTGCTTCATTTTTAGAAGTGGTATTTTATAGCTTTCCAAAGTTGCACATCAACAAAAGGACTGTATAAAGAATATATTAAAATACATAATGTATTTGCCACGAACATGATAACCTTATTGGAGCTACTGAAGAATTCTCAGTCAAGGAAATATTTATATACATCTGCCTGTTAATTTTGCTCAGCTATTGTTATACGTTACATCAGTCTCTGTGCTGAAAACCACAACAAGAATTTCAGGGCAAAAGGGATGAAGAATACAAGTTAAGAACTGGAAAAACCTGCACTCACACTCAGCAAGTTAAAAGCTGTGTGACCTACATCATTTTCATATCCGAACTTAGACTGTTTTCTACAATAAATAGGGATGTCACATTACCTCAAAAAGGCGTATAGTGAAAACAGAAAATCTGAGTAATAGCATAAGTCCACAAAATAAAAACTGCCTTAAGGCACATTGTGGTGCCCCTCCAGTCTTACAACCACTACATATCCACTCTCTTGAAACATCTTAAACTTACGCTTATGGCACTGTTCAGAAGAACTCTGGTCCAAGGGGATAAGTGTCCTGGTATGGATGTTGTGGACATGCTTCTTTTTATTGACTCACTTTACATTGCTAGCAAGCAACAGAGAGAATGTTTGGTATTAATTAATTCTATCAGCTTTATATTCCAGGGGATTATATTTATATGAACCTGATACGTCTGGGAACAGATGTGTCTTAGTATAAACACACATCACATCAGGTGTGCCTCACATAGTGATTAGGTTAAAAAAGAATCTGTCCTAGTAATACAATATGTTCTAATGCTCATAGCCATCCGTAATACGTTTTGCTGTGTTCTCAATGGCTTTGGTGAACGCGTCTCACTGGCTTTACACTCTTCGCTTTTTGATAAATGTACAGTTGTAAAATCAAGAAATCAAAATCTCAAGAGCTAAATCTCTTATTTTTGAGGGCAAGGTAATACAACTTTTTGAGTAATTGCTTAAGCTCTAACTTGTAAACTTGTAAAACTCTTAATGCTTGGACCTTAAACATATGCAAACTACTAGAGCTCCTCTGACTTCAGTGAATATGTTTCAGCTATTACTATTCAAGTGAGTTAACTATGTTTTTCCATGTTCAAAATCTATAACATCTTTTTTAAAAAAAACAGCATTCTGGTTAAATGATCCAAACTCCACTAAACCTCACTGTGCAAATGGGAAATTTCCCTATATATTTCTATATATTGTTTCAATAATATTGCCACAACTGGGGAGAAAGGAAAAAAAAAAAAAAGAAGGCAAAAATATAATAATCATGTAGTATGCATACCAAATATGCATATTTTTAAGTACTGCTTTTGTAAACATTGCTGGTTGGGAATTAATTTTATGTTTCTTAATGCTGGTCCCCACTGTTTCAGTTCTAATAACAAATTGAACGCGATTTTCTAAAAAAATGAGGAAGGTTTCTCCAATTCACATCTTGGAGGTTACAGTATGTTTAAACAGATATATTTTCTTTTAGTCTAACCTTGTCTGGAAGATATAGGAAAACTAATTTGCCTTATTTACATATGGCACAATCTATCCAGTATTCAAGGGTTTGTCAGAAACAGGAACATTGTGCATTTCCATGGTAACAGATGGCATGCTGACAGTATCTGGCTCGTTGCAGCTTCGTCTAGGCAGACCAGCAATTAATCAGCCATCTACATGCACAAAATTCTTTGTGAGTGAATGGCACTGCTCTTCTATAATGCTGCCTGTGCTTTTACAATTTTTGTATTCCTGCAGGGTGAAGTACTTTTTGTCTCTTATGTTCATTTTTTGTCTTATCCAAAAAAAACCCAAAAGAATATGAAAAGGGGAACAAGTCTGCACACAATTTAGAAAAGACATTATTGCTTCAGCAAATAAGATGTGTGGCTATCTTGGTTTTATTCCATTGCTTTCCTTGTTGTCTCTCCTTGCTACTTTTCATAGGCTTTCTATGACACGTGCTTCCTTCAATCTGTTTGACATACAGAGGTTTTTGCAAACAGGTAACTCTCCAAAGGTGTGCAAAAAGGGAGATTGTCACCTGGATGGCTGGTCCAGGGCTTTTATGGCAACAGGAAAGCTGTGCCATAAAGGAATGCAAGTCCTGAGCGACATGCTAAAAGCCTCTCATTGCCTGTTTAAATGGCATCTTATATCTCACTGTGTTTCCCTGCTGACAGCTGTCTTGCACTATTGAGATTGGGGAATTGACCATGTTCTTACATCAAGTGACCAATCTTCATAATTAATGCAAGACTTAATTTATCAGACAACTTTCTCTGCCCCTGTTTGAATGTGCTGTGGGAGAAAATAAGCTCCTTAGGATGTTTTGTCCTTCCTTGTGTATCTTCCTAAGCTAGAGGTAGATTAGAGCTTTGCTTCTCGTATTCATACATGTAGTTACTATTAACAGCACTTCATATCCAGCTGCATAACAAGATCCTTCTTCATTCATCTTCTGGAGAGATCACTTTCCCTTTCAGGACAGTTATTCTCACAACTGCTGCTTTACCAGGTTCTGAGAGGAGTATCAGTATTTGCCTTTGATTTCAAAGTCATGGGACATGAAACTTCAGGGAATTGTATGGTTAAACCTGGAATGTGGTGGCCTATGAAGTGTCAAGGTCAAAGTATCTGCAGTACAACTGGATCTGTACATTTTGGAGGATGGAGAGCGTTGTTTCGTTGGTTTGGTTTTGTTTTTTTTTTTCTCTCTGGTACATGCCCCATATCTCTGAGGATGAACCTATATGCTGAGTAGGATTTAACTTTCTTTCCATTTTAGCCTATAGGCAATCAAAGCAAATATGAGTTTTGCTTTTGTTAGAGGGTTCATTTACTCAGATGTAACAGAAATGTATTTCTCAACCATTAAGTTCATCATACAGCTTAATCTCTTCTTGCCATAGAGACAAATAACGCATGAATTTTGAACTTGCTAAAGCAAGTTCTGCTTATGTGACCTAAGATGTCTCAAAAGAAAATCCAAGATTGGTTTTCAGTGTTTTGCTTCAAGTTCATTATTGTTGGACAAGTTACAGCTATCCAGCACATGTTTTTTCAAGGGTAAGATTGTGTTCGATTGACAACTTTCTTAGTGTTTGTTTAGTCTTTTGTACCAGTGGGTTATGCTTATTATGGGTTTTGTCACTGTACATTTCTTTTCTCCAGTCTAACTAATCTGTGTAGACTCATGAAGAATCCATAGAAAAATCGTGAGATGCAGTTGTCAAGGATTAGTGAATCTTACATCCTAAGTGGTTTACACTTGAAACTTGTAGCTACGATTTCTAACTTGGATTCTGCATTAAGCAAGAATGCTGGTTTGGAGAGGGGTAGAATTAATTTTCTTCATAAAAGCTGGTATGGTGGTATGGGACCATGTTTTGTATCTGTCCTGGGAACAGTGTTGGCAATTCAGGTATGTTTCAGTTATTGCTGAGCAGTGTTCACACAGAGCCAAGGCCTTTTCTACTTCTCACCCCAGCACACCAGCACATAAGTTGGAGGTGAACAGCTAGGAAGGGACACAGTTGGCAGAGCTCACCCCAACTGACCCAAGGGATATTCCATACCATATGACCTCATGCTCATCAGTAAGAGCTAGGGGGAATGTTGGCAGGCAGCAACTGTTCAGGGACTGCCTGCACATTGGTCAGTTGTTGGTGAGCAACTGTTGTTGTTTGCATCACTTGCCTTTCTGGTTTGTTTGGGGTTTTTTTCTTTCTTTTTGGTTCCTCTCCCCCTTTCCTTTATTCTTCTTCTTTACTTTTTTAATTTTTTTTTTTTTCTCTTAACCAAGTGTTCTTGATTTCACCCTTCTGATTCTCTCCCCCATCCTGCTGGAGAGGGGGAGCAAGTGAACAGTTGCATCTTGCTTAGTTGCCAACTAGAGTTAGACTGCAACAGAGAGAGAATAAAAACTCATTATACCCTAAATACTTACCTAGTAATGGAACTAGTCTAAAGCCTAGCGAGAAAGAATTATGTTAAGTACAGCCCAGAAATTGGCTTATTTGGGGGGTATTTTGGCTAGGTTTTGTAGTATATTGTAACATATCATATATCTGTGTGTATCATTGTAGTGGGAGTTTGGTACTTTATTTTTGCAAATCCATCTGAAGAAAATCTAAGTTATTTTATGGGCCGCCCTCAGTAAAGCACTGCAAACATCGGTCTCATACTGAAATTCACAGACATGAAGGATGTAATCACTATCACAGGATTTGTCCCCTTACGAGAAATTAAAAATTAACAGTTGACATTAATTTTTAAACAATATTTGCTGAAAAAGTCCTGATTGTGCAAATATAAGCCAAACTTAAACCATGGAAATAGCATTGAATTCAGCAGGGCTGTTTTCTCACTTATTAAATCCGGGAATATGCTGAAGTGCATTGAAGTGTTGAGGTCAGAATACTCTGCAAAACATAAATAGTTCCATTCCTTCACAGTACGCTCGTGCATGACCAAGCCGAGTGGTGATGGAGTTGAACGTACTTTAGTCCCTATTCAGCCTGCTCAGAGAATGGTCAGGACTTGATTAGCTGATCAAGAGCTCTCAGAGGACTAATCATTGTATTTTTGTGGAGGATAGGTACTTTTGTATTAGGATGGATATATGCAACTATAGATATAGAGAATGCTTATGTGTATACATGTATGTATCTGTATATTTACATCCATATATATATACCTTTTAATAACATTCTGGTTCATTTTGTGCTAGCAGAGTCTAGTTGTCCAGCTCATTTTTAAGGAATTCAGTGTAACACAGAAGTCTAGCAGCAAATGACTCTTCCATTGAAGTCTTGTGCTTTCCTTACTTTGTCACCACCATAAAAGTTGTTGACTAGAAAAAGGATATTACTGCTATGCTTGTAACTACACCGTGCTTACAGTTAATGTACAATAGTAGTAGTGCCAACAATGTAAAAACGTAGATTTTTGGTAAGAATTCTTTGTAGAAGTTTAAGAGCTATGTCATTGCTCTCCAGTAATTTTAAGATTTTGACAGAATATGCACACGTTTCATCAGCAATAGATTGAGTGATCTCTTTTAAGACAATTTGAGCCGGAGTGGCCTGATCCACTTTGCCATTTATTGTATATTATCCATGTGTTATTCTCAGGCACCATACACTTGCATGATTTGGATGCCTGTTGCAGTTTCTGTAATTTAAGCTGCTACTTTAGTGAATAGTGTTATTTGGCTTGTAAGTTTTTAGCTTTGGAAACAAACTGTATTTAGGGCTTGAGGGTTATTGTTAGTTTTGGGTTTTTTTTTGGGGGGACTTTTTTAATTGTTTTAAGATTACTGTAATTAAGTACATTCTTTCAGTTAGAGAACTTTTTAGCCACCTAATGAAACTGTTTATGAAACTTTAAGTCTCTTTTAGTCTCATTCATTTTTTCTCTTCTTTTTCAGAATTTTGCTTCCTTTCCCTCTTGCTGACCTTTTTTGCTGAAGTTGGTCTGACAGGAAAGGCATTTCATACAAATAAATCTAGAAATAGTGAGGTTTTTATTTTTTTTTTTACTAATCTGTAGAGTTAGCTATATTGAAAAGAATAATTAAGGACTTAAGCAGAACAGAATTATAAGGAATTTGGTGGATCATGAAGTCCTTTCTCTTGGAATTAGAGGTGACAATACTACATGGTTACCACAAACAATCTTTTAATCAAAACAATGCTGATTTCTCCTGTGAAGACGTTCAGTAAGGCAGGTATGTCAGAAAATAGAGTTTAACAGGGATAATTTTAGGATGAGCTCCTGATGTGAGTGTTTTTGTGTGGAAGATAGCCACATCATATGCAGCACCTCACAAGAGCTATATGGAATCAACACATGTAGGTAGCATCTAAGAAGTCAATAAGGATTCTTCAAGTACATTTGATCCCTGCATTATTAATATGGAGTCTATATATTTAAAGAGGAAAATAATAATCGATGTTTTACTAACGCATTTAAATTAAGGCATTGATGCTGAAAAAATAATTTCATCAAAAACTTGGAATAATTACTGTTTTAAAAAAAGATATTTAGACCAAATGTCATTAACTCATCACAAGATATCTTTAAGGATAAATTTTAATGGCATCTTTGGTGTCTCTTACATTTTTACATTTAAAATTTCCAAACGTTCTGCTCCTCCTACTTTAGACTTCATTTATCCCGGTAGGAAAACAGGGTTTCCTTAGCATTCGACTTGGCTAGGGGAAGACGTGGGGGTTGATTTTGCCGTATGTGGCCAATTACGTTGACCTTTGTGATGGCAAGCCTGGAATCTCGAGTTTTCCTCCTCTTTAGGACTCCTTCATAGCAGTATAATACATTGCTGCCATGTCAGTTTGTGGTCTAATATTTTTACAACCCAGCAATGCACATTTGGAGATTGTGATTAGCATCCTTAATTCCTGGGGGAAAAAGAAAAAAAAATTGAAAAGCCTTGTTAGAACCAGAAAGCTGAAGTCTAAAATAGTTCACCTGCTGTTCTAAAGAGTATTATTTTAGTGCCCTGGGGACATGCAAAGTTGTAACCTACTGATGTCAGGATTAGATTTTATAGGGCTTTTTTAATGTAAGTGGTTTTGATAACTTGGCAAAGCATTTTCTGTTGTGCATTTCTGTTCTATGTTCCTTAAAAACAGCATTCCAAGATCCACAGAGATAGTAGCTTATAAAGCAGATGGTGTCCCATTTTTATTTCACCATATTATTTATTTCATAGGAGATTAAAATTGTCAACTAATCACAAAATTCTTTTCCTAGAGTTATTGTTTGAAAATTAATTTTCTGTCATTTATAATTCTGTGGTTACTGAATGTAGTGGATTTTATTTTCTTATTGTATGACTTTTTATAGGGACAATAAGCATGCTACTTATTTTAGTGGCCTGACTGACAGTAAGGGGGCAGAGATGCTTGTTTTGTGTTCAGTAGTGCTTAGACTCATAACTGCTGTTGCAACAAAAATCCCTCCATCATTCTGAGATTAATCAGTATTCAGGTAAGATCTCTAAAAAAAAATGTATAGTTTTCCTCTGTAGAATTTAGGGTTTGGGAGTGAATTAGATGACACTATCTTCTATTAGAGTTAATAGGAAACCATCTCCTAGTCACAGGCTATGTGATGATGAGCTCCCTGCATCACCCTGCTTCAGTCAGAAATTTAAGCTGAACTTCTTTTCCTTATTTGCAATTGTTGAAGTCTCCGTAACTAACCACATTTTATCTAAAATACTCCTCCTCTCCTCACCTTTAAATGTCTTGTAATAATCTTATTTTCTGAAAAAGAAATTCAGATAATTTTTTTTCTAAAAGGGAAGGTAAGATACAAGGCATTTGAGGAAAAGGGTGCATGATCACGTATGATGACTGCTGCCAGAAAGATTTACAGTTTAAGGCAATAACTGTCTGTATGGACTCTTATTCTTTTGGTTATGGAGGTTTTTTTCCCCTCATTTAGTTATAAGAGATGACTGTTTTCTAACTGTAAGCATACTTAGCTCTTTAAATTACAGTTTGAAAAATGTTTGAGAGCTAATTTCTACTTCTTCAGTAAAGGTGATAGTGTTTATGGTAGCTGATTTATTTCTTAAATGCCAATTTTTCTGTATGCACCTTTAATTGCAAGCAGCGTACGAGTTTTTTAAATCTCTTGAAAGAAATTCTGTGAATGATTTCTTCAAGTAATTTTAAGTTTGCTGTGCTTGCACACTGCTCCTTGCATTGTGCACACTATATAGTTGCTTTTTGCAATTTTGATATTTCTTTGCTTTCTGCCTTTTTTTGTGTGTTTGTTTATTGTTGGTTTTGGTTTTTCATATTCTTTGACATTGATGTGGGGAATATTCCTTCCTGTTAAAGAGTGGAAAGACGTCAAGTGGGAGAATTCCTGAAAAGTTTTGGGAGAAAACAACACTGAAGGTCTCTTGTTTTTTATACAGGATGCCTAAGCCCTTTGGTTACCTTCAGAGAGGATATGAAGTTAGATAATTTTTTATCAATCATAAGAGAATGTGGTTCAGACCCAATGCTTGTCTTTTCCTCTCGCAGAGCTGCTGTGTTTTTTTCAACCCTTCCTTCTTCCTTCTTTTGCACCAAGGATGATAGTCCTTTGTCTTCTGGGCTTTTTGTCCTATGGTTGATCATAGTTCACTTGTGCCAAGCCCTCAATATTAACTGTAATAGAAATCCAACGGACAAGTTGGTTGCTGATGGTACGAAATGGTAGATTACGCTGGTGGTCTGCATCTGAATTAATAACTGTGGCTTAAAAAGGGCCCTATATGAAGTCCTTGTGTCTGAAAATACTATTTCTGCGGAAAGACCCAGGATGTGCTGCTCCATGATGAAAGCACGTGGTGTCCCATTGGGAACTTGCGATCCCTTCTGCTAAGCTCTCCGACTGCTTGCTTGAACAAAGGGGAAGGTTTCTTGTTGGGATTTTGGACAAAAGTGTTATGCTTTAGACGAATCTTCTTAACAAAAGTGGTATGATTTAGATGAATCTTCTTAACCTTTGAGCTTGTAGCTCTAAGAATAGTTTTCTACTTGAAAACAAAAGTGATTATTGGTATTACTGTTCTTAATTTTGGTTGAAGTTCTCACCTTTGCTTTTTGTCACATTAGGGTGAACATATCTTCTAAAGTAACTGCAGAAAACAGATGCTAAGTGTTGAATCCAAGCTAAACCAAATTTTCTTAACATAAAGTCGCAAACCTCTGTATCTATGGTTGGTCTTTCTCTTTTTTCATGCAAAACAGGTAGTAAAATAATATACAGTCCTAAAGAAGAATCTCAATGATCCCAATTTATCAGAGTGCTTAATTGAGTCTGAATTTGGCCTGTTGACTGATGGTGATGAAGCTTCTCAGGGGGCCCTATTAACACTAAAATTATTTAATATTTCATTAATCAATTACTGACAGTTTCATGCAGATAATGCTGCTATGGATGGTCCATTAATAAAATGTGTATTACATTATTAAAACAGTTTTCTAAATGTTGAAAAATGACTGATTAATAGCAGACTCCTACTAAATGTTAAGAAAACAAAATGTACAATTTTTTTGGCACTGAAAGAAAATTACAGGTAACTTCAGATGAAATGATAATTAGAACAGCAAGTGGCACTGTGATGGAGCAAATTAAATCCTTTAGGTATCTTGTGGTTATTTTGGATGAATATCTACTTTCTCTAATCACTTGGATTATATTATTCAGAGTAAATTTGTGATTGGGGGATTAATACACATATAATTTGACTCTGGATGCCAAGCGAATTGTAGCTCTCAATGTTAAATATCGTCAATTACTTATTCTGGTTCTATAATTCACAATGCAGCTTCCTGATAAATACTGAATCTAATCCTATCAATACATAGTAGTTGTTGTGTTTGTTTATTCAGCTTGGTATGAAATATCATTGCATGTTGTATAACAAAAAGGGGAGCAGGAGTTCTCAAATGCCTGCCGTTCAGCTCATCAGTACTACAGACTGCACTGGGAGCATTTTAGGGCTCCTGCCTAATCTCTGTGATGTTGTATTCTTTCTCATTCCACTTCACAACAGTGAAGAACAATTAGATTTATCCATCCCAGGGATCACAACCACCTGCAAAGGCTTAAGAGCCTGTACCAATGCTAATACATGCTCTTCTATCTGTCACTAGATGAGGAAGTGAGAAAACCACTGGTCAGTTAAACACATATCTTTTCTTTCTTCTAAGGCAAGATACTTAGAGATGAATCTGGCTTTAAATATATGATTAATCCCATTTTAATCAATGTGATTAAAAGCAGATATGTGCTGAAGTACCTTGTTGAATATCAGTGTAGAAAGTGATGCACAGATTTCGAGATAGAGACATATTATTGATCTGTTTGTGATTTGTTGGGTTTTTGGGGGGCGGTTGTTTTTTTTTGTTTTTTGCTTGTTTTGTTTTTTGTTTTTTTTTTTTTTGTTGTTGTTGGTTGATTGGTTTTTTTCTTTCTCTATTGCCTTAAATGAAAACAATACTCAGATATGAAAAAAAAAGCTGAATTCTGATTATTATAAGTTTAGGGATGTATAAAACACATTAAAAACTGTCATGAGTTTGAAGAAATGTATTATTTGAAGCAGCTCAATTAATTTTTTTGTAATTATTAATCATAGGAAAATTTTAGGATTATGATGAGCTAAAAATAGTTGCACAATTGGCAAGGAAATCTTGACTGCATCTCTAAATTCTGGGACAGTGTTAAAGGATCAATACTGAGTACTCATGAATTAAATGGAAACTTATTCACCACTGATGGGTCCATAGGGGAAATATGGAAAACCTGTTGACATAAACACAGAAACAAAGTGTTCTCTCTTGGAGCTGAGACCCCAGTCTAAAAGATTTTATGTGACTCTCAGCTATTTAACAAGTAACGGCTCAAAACAGAATGCATACTGATTTCAACCAGAGCTCTGTTGCATATATTTCTTACAGGTTTCTTAGTGATCAATACCTCAGAGATATTAGGATTTTTCTAGATGTGGAGTTTGGAGGATTTTACATCTGTGTTTTGTTTCATCCTGTGAAAGAGGGTGGATCAATTCAATGAACATCTATAGAGTTCTGTATTTTTCTTAAATGAATTAGGATTCAGTCTTGGGGCTTGTTTTGTTTATGCATATTTTCAAGGCTTAGATAAAAGGGCTTATTCAGTCTTCCATCAACAGATTGCCATGGTTTAAAGGGGAGGGAAGAGATCCCTTTGTAAAACTGAGAAAGATATGAAAATCTGAATCACATAGATGCTGTTTTATTTGCAACCATCATTTATTTTCTATTTACAGACAAATTAAATATAAAATGAAAGAAAACATAATACAGCTCTGGTTGACGCAAAAGCTGGTAATTAAATCAGTGAACATCTGCATGACCGGATATTTTTTTTTAAAAAAAGTTATTTCTTGATTGTTAGATTTTTTTTTTTTTTTTGAAGGAGTGTGAGGAATCTAGGACCTCAGCACCCCCTGAATCTGTGTAAGTGCTGGATGCCAAATTGCCTTTAATGTCTTTCTGAAAATTATCCATGTCTCCTCCTTGTATCCATATGTTCCCCTATTGTTGATAGTTCAAGGAGCCCAAACTAACAACATGTTGAAGTCATTGATTTTCACCATTGCAGCAAAGAACTTCCAGTGTATACCGACCTTGAGAAAATATTTTGCTGTGTAACTAACTGCTGTGCGGTATACGCAGTTTTCTGTTTCTGCACAAGATCTGTCACAATGAATGCTGTTTGCAATGTGTGTGATTAATGACTTTTGTCTTCAGTGTGAGTACAGCAGCACTGCCAAGCAGGATACTGTGAGAGACCCATAAGTGCCTGAAGACATCACAATGAGATACTTTCTCAGTTATTACGCATCTTTTGGTGTTCTGTTTTGGTATGAACAGGCAAATATTTATTCCTTGTATACAAATCTCCTCCCCTCATTGTTATGACTCACCTTTGCAAACCCATGGGTGCATATGTAGCCACAGTAAAACTGAAGGTTTTGTATTATTATTTTTAAATTTAGGATGCGTGTGTGTGTGTGTATGTAGGGGAGTATAGTTTTGCAAAAGGCAACTATTATCAAGGTGCTGAAATTAATTTGCTGCTTTAATTGAGGTAGATTACTAGCTAATGCTTTCTTGAATACAGTAATTCTCCTATTAAATTATCTTTGAATAATTACCTGAAATTTCTCAGCTGCAGGGACTGATGGCTATTTAATTGCACAGTGATGTTGCTATATAATTACTTAACAAGGTGTCCTTTAATAGTTTAATTCCCCTTTTCCAAGAAAAAAATACTACAAGTGCGACTTCTATTTTTTAAGTGCTGTGATTTATTTATTTTTTTACAGATAACTTTCTATCTGAAACAATAAAAGAAAGCTATTTGTTGGCTTGCTTTTAAAAATAAGTCTTTTGATTGTTCAAGTATAGATTTGGACTCAGAAGAGTTTTGGAAACAAAAAAAAATGGTTAGGCATTCTTTTATTTTCAGTCTATTTATTTTGTGGTTTTGTTATTAGCTTTACAGTGCATTTTGACGGGCGCATTACAAGCTCAGGTGTGATATGCAAAGGCTTAATTATGTGTTTCTTGAGTTTTGCGCAGGAGTATTCTAGGGAGTTTTCTAGCTAATAGTATCTCATGTGCTTGAAGTCAGGCAGGCTGATTAGGATTTTTAAACCTGTATTTATTCTTCTGATCCACAGAGGGTGAAGAGATTGTTTTGCTGCTGTTCCCTAGCAGCTGGAAAGAGTGAACAGAGAAAACAGCTATTTGATCAAAGATATTATTTCACAATCATACAATCTTTGATTCATAAACATCTAGTGTTATCTCCACTTTATCAGAGTTGGATAATCAAGGGTTTTTTTTAATGTCCATTGATCCTGAGAGCCTGGTCTGAGAGATTCATTGCCTGAATTTTTTGGAGGTTTTCAACTTCACAGAATGGCAAACAGCCATCAAATCAGGCACTAAAGATTAGATGTTTTTAATTAGAATAAACTGATGCAGCAGTGTTGACTGGATGGGATTTTTGTCAATTTGCTTAAATAAGGCTGAAAATTGTATGACACTCTTGAAATATTTTCCTTAATACTTCAGTCAGAGAATGACAACCACAAGAACAGAAATGTTTTAGACTTCATTTATTTTCTGAGCACAAATCTATCCCATTTTTTCCTATAATTTTTTAGTTGTTTATGTCAGCAAGACAATTTTTTTCCCTTGGGCACGAGAAGGCTTGGGCCTTTTCCTCATTTGATCTAAAAAAATACATTGCGATCTTTGCAGAGTGTCCTTGGTAACTTCTACCAGAGAACAGTGGCCCAGGCTGTACCTGGGACTGAAAGACTCCACAAAGGAGTTGAATATCATCAGAGCTCTTCACCCCTGCACTCACAAGCTCCTCTTTCACCCAGAGAGCTTGGACTGCTGCAATAGAGCTGCACTGTACTGCTGTTCTCCTATTTTCATTAGACTTTTTGTAATAATATGAGAACATAGATATTACTTGTTTTCACTTTACTGCATCCAGAGATCTGAAAACATGACTGAAACTCAGCCTTGTAGATCCTGTACAGTGGGGTTTTTTTGTCCTGTCTAGACATAGGGATGTAAATAAAAGTCCCTAAGGCAGAATACTTCCATCCCAAAGCTCCTGGAGCCTGCTAGAGGTAGGTGGTGTGGAGGATATATGGCAGGGGGATTTTAACTTGATGTTCTTAAGGTCCTTTCCAACCCAAACTGTTTTGTGAGTCTATGATTATATGTGCATGTTGCCTCTCCAGAGTATTTACAAGTCTCTTGGAAGTACGTAAGCCCCTTCTCTGCTTCTCTTGCTTTCTTTTTTATTTTTCTCCTGTTTTCTTTCTTCTTTGCTTTGACCTCTGCTTGTTCTTATCTCTTTCTTCCCACATACAAACCCTCCCTTTTTATTCCCCACTCTTTCTGCTTTACTCCTCCCCTCACTCATTCTCTTCAGCATTGCAGCAATGCTAGTCAAAAGAAAGGCCCAGAATTATCTGTTACTAAATGGGTGGTGCTGATGGAAAATTAGGGAGGAGGAAACGAAGAATTAATTATCCATAATGTAAGGATTAAGAAACAAAACTTTCCCAACATTAATATCCGTGGGAATCCTAAATTTGTGAGAAATGTGAACATGCCTTCTTCCTTCTTCAGAAGGCTCTGCAGTTAGTGTTAGAAAAGGAGGTTCAGACCTTATGTTTTTATCCCTGCTTTCTGTAAGTAACCTGCAAAGATTTATTTTTTTTTTTCCCCCAAGGTTACTGAGCATCTGCTGCTCCAATTTCTTTGTTTCTTAGGGAGGATGAGGTGTAGTTGTAATCTACTTTGAGAACCTTCTATGAAAGACGTGAAACAATTGCAAGTTGTTATCGCTAGGAGACAGTGTGTGTAATGAGTCACTCACTGGAAGACCATTAATTTTTTGTTTTGTTATTTTTAAAAAGGTGTGCAGCTGATATGGAGAATGTGCCAAGTCAACTGGATGAGTCAGCACAGGCAACACAAAGTGAGTTTGTTTGGTTTTTGTAAAGAAAAGTATTGATGCTCCCAATTTATTGCAATATTACCGCTCTTACAAATCCAGAAAAATGCTACTGACATTTTCTGAGATTTTTATTGGAATTGTATCTTGATATCCACCTAGTAGAGGAGCAGGTGCTTAAGTTACTCTGTGTGTGTGCTTGTTTACCTAAAGTACATGTAATTTTTCAACACTGTCCTTTAGCAAAAGCTGGTAGCATATAACACTGGAGAAAATCTGTCCACAGGGTTTTATTATAAAAAATGTAGACCAGTGATAACTAAAAGCATTCCCTCTTTTAAAAATATGTCTGCATTGACCTAAAGTCTCACTGAGTACTCATCAGATTTATATTTACAAACTAGGCAGAATGCTGATAATGTCTGAATAACCTATTGTGTAACAAAAAAAGGCAAATCCAAATGCAGATTCATTTTACTTCAAGGGACATGCAAGATTATATGCAGATTCTTAGACCGTTTGTAACCCTATGCAGTTCTTGTGGTCAGTGATTTTCTGAGATCTGAGAGGCTAATTATCAGACAGCATAAAGTTGGTGGCAGCGGCATAATATTCAACCCCTTTGCATTATTTCATATGGAAAATTCATGAGAGAAAAAGTCTGTGGTCTTCCTTCTGATGTTTTGCTGCTATAAATGTGAGATTTGTTCACGTACCCACTGAAATAAGCAGCTCTGATTGAGTAGCACTTGGTGGATTTTGTATTAGGACCACAGAGTCATCTTGAACTGCAGGGTACCAGGGAGGACAGGAGCTGAACTGCTCTCAGCCATTGCTAGAAACAGGAAGTGCAAGCATGGAACATAAAACCAGCTCTTTCCGAAAGGACTGTGATGAGCTCAGTTTGGTGAATCAGTAAATCCAGGCCTCAGTTTCCTCAGCCTCCTGCCATGAATGAACACTGACCTGTTAGCAGTTAAAGGAAGATGAAGTGCTTCTATTTGCTCTTTCTGAAACTCTTTTATGTTTTAAAACTAAGACACATTGATCACAGGTCACTGCCCTCAAATTCTATTAATTTACTTTTAATTCCAACCATTCAGTAAAATGCTGGGTTGTGAACGGCTTTCCAGAGAGTAAGTGGGTGATTTCAGATTTGCATCCTCAACCAATAGATTGAAGGCAAAAATATTACTTGTGTGTTTTCCTAATTTCTTTCTTTTCCCATACCACAATGTATTAGTGTTAGGATTTGGAGCAGAGCAGAGAAAATAGATTATTTTTCACTTGGGAGCCGTAACAAAAATTGATATCAGTTTGAATAGTTAATGCTGTTTCACAATTAAATGTATCCATACTGTTTCAAAAAAAGAAAATTTTGTTAAGATGGAAAATCCAAATATGTTGAAAAAAGCATAAGTTTAAAACATTCAGTGAATTTTTGTTGTTGCTGCTTTGTAATATATATTTTTTTATGTTGAATGAAGTATGAAGGTGAGAATGACTGTTGAAAGATTTGCTTCTCTGTAATTTTGTAATACGCCTTCAGAGGATGGGGCGAAGATGAGTCCCATGAGAGGAATGAGGGGGACAACAATATCCCTTGTGAGCTACAGGCCCTGCTCAAGGAGTAGGATATACCAAGGTTTGCAGGAGACAGCCAAGATAACCATTGTAAAATGGAAAGCCTGCAGCTCATACAGAGGACATAGGGTGGCACACAGCATTTAGCAATGCCTTCAAGGTGACAGAAAGAATTTCCTGGGGACAGGGCACAGTTTATTGTAAATTCAAGTCACTGAGTCTACTGGAACTGGGCATGGAGTAAAGGATCCACCTGTAAAGTGGGCAGGACTAGAGCTGTATATGAGTCCTACTTATGTCTATTCTGTCTAGCATTATTGATATTAAAAGAAATAAGGGAAAACACCAGTGATATCAGATTAAGCCCAGATAAAGCTGCTTTAGTAAAAAATACATACATAGCTTTGTATCAGTGGGAAATGATGTTATGTTTGTATGTGTGAAGTGAGCATTTCCATACTTCATATATTTAATTTTCTTTAACCTTAACACTTCTTAATTTCATTATTATTCAATATTACTTCTAGAGAAGTTCTCTCTAACATCTGTCTTCATTTGCCCGGTGCATACCTTAATCCAGAAAAGAAATAAAATTCTTAGATCTAAACATTGCAGCAAATATCTCAACCTTTTCCTGTTAGTACATGGGAGTTTACATGTGAATCATGTGACAGGTCATGTATGGGTACCTGACTATTGGCAAGGGTACCTTATATAGTGTAATGGATGTGCACAGCACCACATATTGGGTTGGCTGGATTCTCTTGCCAGGCACAGCTGTGGTGTGTAGATACATTCAGGGAGTAGCACTCTCAGGTGGCTTCTTGTAGAAAGGGCCTCTTGGGAAGCTGATATCCCTCAGACCTTTTGCCTTCTTAGACATCCCATATACCAGACTGATGTTAATAGGATCGACTTCTACTGGAATGCTGAAGCAGGAGAGGATCCTTAACTCACTCCATCACTAAATGTAGATCCTCATCTGTAATACAATGTTTAGATGTGACAAATCAATGAATTCAGAGTCCATGAGACTTAACAAGTGTGATAAGATTTCTGTCAAAAGGATATGTTCATTGCTGTTACATATCTAGATTAATATGAAAATATGAAAAAATGTTGAGATGTTAGGTCACCGGGTGAAGAAGTTTTCAGATCAGGTTGACAAAAAACTGCTTGTGTCATAAACATAATAAATATAATTATTCACAAAACTAAAAATGTTTTCACCTGAAGCAAACAAACTGTATCCTCGAAAGTCTTATTTACTGTTATGCTGTAGAAAAAGAAAAAAAAGTGGATCCTGACTGGCTGATTTTATAGAATCATAGAATAGTTAGGGTTCGAAAGGACTTTAAGATCATCTAGTTCCAACCCCCCTGCCATGGGCAGGGACACCTCCTACTAAACCATGCCACCCAAGGCTATGTC
>JASSUY010020921.1:0-19677 GCA_032466535.1 Forpus xanthops
GTAATGAGAGGACAAGGGGTAACAGGTTCAAACTTAAACAGGGGAAGTTTAGATTGGACCTGAGGAAGAAGTTCTTTACTGTAAGGGTGTTGAGGCCCTGGAATGTGTTGCCCAGGGAAGTTGTGAATGCTCCATTGCTGGCGGTGTTCAAGGCCGGATTTGACATAGCCTTGGGTGGCATGGTTTAGAGGGAGGTGTCCCTGCCCATAGCAGGGGGGTTGGAACTTGATGGTCTTGAGGTCCTTTCCAACCGTAATTATTCTATGATTCTATGATTTCTGATCCTGGGAATCACTCATATATAAAAAGAGATCCTTAACAGACTTAAGATGTCATGGCAGAAGACTTTACACTACACTTATTTTCTGCCTTTGCTGGACAGCTTATTACTGCTGCAACACCATTCTTCCCTAATGCACTGGCACTGTTGATTCACAAGCTATTTAATTTGCTGTCAGAACAATGTGTGCCACACATAATATCTTTGGATGTTAAAATGTATGCTTTCTCCATGTTTAAATATCACTGAGCTAAAAGTCTTTAATTTGAAAAAAACCATCACATCCTGAAAGACACTGGAGTTTTTCACTCTGCGTCAAAGCATACCAGAGTTTAAGTACTGCAAATGTAGAGGAGAAAACCAGTAGAAATTGGATATGGGTTTTGTATAGTTTCAGTTTATTTTAAAGAGTTATTTAGAGAGTCATAAATTATGTCTTATTTGTATAGATCATAAACCCACTCCATCTTAATCTTTGTGTTTGTGGTTAATACACTAATAAAGTGTCATTATATTTACAGGTTACCGTAACGTTCCCCTGTTGGACAAACATGGCGTCAATATCAAACCTGCATCACTGTTTGTTCATATATGGTACTACTAATGATACTCTGCAGTAACCGTTCTGAAGGATCACCCCCTGCTCAATAAAGCAACATCACCTGGCTTGCAACAACTCAGTGGTCTGGTTTCCAGAGTGATATGTTCTTGAGGTTTTATTAAGCTAATGGGACTTCCTGTGTGAGTAAACAGTAACCTGAATAAGTAATGGATACTGCTATTGGCTCTACCATTATTCACACAGACCAGAGTGGATATTTTTTAAATTAAGTTTATTTCACTTTCAGGTAGTTTCAAAATTATGATTAATTACTGAGAAGAATGGTCTAGTATTTATGATCTGAGACTGCAAAATTTTGAGCATGTTACACTGACATTTTTATTTGTATTGAACAAAATTTTTTACCATTGTTATCTCTCTGAGAAAACAGGAAAAATTACACATGCAATGTACTCTTTCTGATTGGGCTGCACCTATGTCCCCTGTAAATTTGCTACCTGGGAAATAGTTTTGAGGAAAAAACCCAGCTCTTAAAATGATAAAAACTCAGATGCCAGTATCAGTATGTTTTCTTAGATTAGTCTTCAAACCCCTGCTGCTAAAGACAGACAAATAATTTACAGACTGATTTGTGAAGTGCTATGTTCCTCGGAACAGCAGGGCGCTCAGGATACATCTTACTGTGAACTCAGGAAATAGGAAGTTCAATGCTTTGAGGTGAATTAGAAGAATTTTAGAACAGTCAAGGGCTGATTGTGAGATTTAAGTTCTATGAAGACAACTTCTTGCCTGACATATCTATTGGTGTAGATCTTGCCCATAAGACACAATGTTCCCATCTTCCTTACAAAACTGAAGCCCTGTTGAGCTTCCACAGGAAAGTATCATCTACTCAGTTAATTACAGATTTGGTACTCAAACACGTGTTTTTTTCTTTTAAAGGATGCTATTTTGATAGGTTTATTTCTTTAATACGGAAGAGTATTGCTGATGTTTGCCGACAGTTCTGATATTACATTTTAATGCTCTTTTTATTTAATGCCATTTTAATGTTATTTTATGTAATGTTGATCTAAGATGGAAAATCAGGGCATGCAGTAAACAATGATTAGAAAATGTCACAGGAAATAACACTATTAGAAAATTACATTATAGTTACAATAAGGAAACCAAGACAGTAGACTAAGAAGATGCTAAAATCAATATTGAACTGTAAGGTCAGGTAATTTGATAACGTTTAAGCCGGCCTCAAAGTGTTTTCTGTGCTTGAGTGACAAGATACTTGATTATTTACCCAGGAGAGCCTATAATATAAAATGTTAGACTTACTGATCTTTGTACTGATCATATTTCTATGCTAGCCAATATCCCTTTCATGTGGTAAATATTTTATATCTTTTTTCAGCTCTCAAGAATATTAATAATATTAATACTCAAGCAGAGTTCCCCCCATCTCTCTTTACTGAGGAGTTTAGTACACCAGATTGCCCGGGGAAATAATTCTCAGATGAGAACTGACCAAGTGATATAGTCAACTGGTTTGATGCTGAGAAAAACTCCAGCTTATTTAGTTTCCTAAATAACATTCTTAGTCCCATTTCAGGAGCTTTATACAACACTACCTTCTGAAAACTGATTTGTGAGTATCATTTGAGAGAAGGAGGCAATTATGTTCAGCTTCTGCCATTACTATCCCTCTGTTCACCACTTTTCTACCTGGTAGGACAAATGACAGACCTAGTCAGTATATGAAAACTTAAAATTTTACAGCAGATCAGATCGCAAATAAACATGTCTCCTGGGCCTTAAAAATGTGCCCTTGGTGCTGGAAAGGTATATATACATGGTCAGCTATGTTTGTCTTAAGAGGCTGGCAGTAATGGACAGTTCATTCTGGCTGTTCATATGCTAAATGTTTAAAGATGTGCTTAAGTGTTTCCTCAATTTAGGTAAAAATGCTTTGAAGAACAGAGCCCATAATTACCTCAGTGAGCTCAAAGGAACCACTCACATTCATTGTTTAACATGTATATGTACATTTTATAGCCCTGAGGTCAATGCATGTATTGACTTGATTCCCTTACGCAGCAGTAAGAATGCAATGTGGTAAGACTGGTGAACAACGATTCCTTATAGCGTAATCTTTAAGAAATACCACACTGAAAGCTTACATTTACTATGTTTTATTTGTCATATTAGCTTCTGCCTTCTCCTTTCTTCCCACAAACAATCAGTTATATCTGCTTCTTGAATGACAGAATAAAAGAAATAATGACATATCTTATTGACAAATTAATATCCTGAATTGAATGGTACATTGCATCAAAAGTTTAAAGCACACCAACATATATTGCCCAAAATGTATAAAGTATAAAGCTTTTCTTTATTTTTTTTTTTTTTAAGTATTGATTTTATAAGATGTAATGTGAAATTTGCCAGACATCTGAAATGTATTGGCACCCAGGGAACCATCCCATGGTTCTCTGGTGAAATCTTTATATGCAGTGGGGTCATAGAGGATGCTGACAAATTACACCATTATCAGCATTGTTCCAACACAGTCAAATTAATGGGCAAAGAATTAGGCCCCACACTTCAGTGTGCACAGATTTTAACATTCTTACTGTACTACTTAATACAAACAAACCAAAAATCTTTATTACTTCCATAAGAACTTCTTGCATGCTGCTACAGGTTCCTAGCATGTGATTTCTTAAACTCACACTGACAGGAATCTGTTGCAGGAAGATGGTAGCAATTTTAAGATAATAGCCTTATGATTAGAAATGTTAAGGTATGTGATCAGCAGATGACTGCATATTCTCAAGGGCAACTGAGACAAAATGTGCCGTGGGAAATGGAATAAAGAAACATTAGTGGATAAATAATTGAATTATCTCATACAACATTTAAATTACACTGTTTCCCAGTGGGTACCACTTTTCTTCATTTAACTGGACACTGCACAGTTGAATGTTAACAGCTCCCACAAATATTCCTTTGCTTTTCACAACAAGCTTCAGTATACGGCCTTGGAGCTCTGTGACTTTGTCATACACAACCTGAAATAATATAAAGTGAAACAGAAAAAAAAACCCCAATTATATAAATCTGTAAATCCATTTGACAGGCAAAACAATTACTTTAGTACAGCATTCCGGATAGCCAATACAACTTTGTAAGAACTGCTTGGAACAGCCACCCATAATTATAAACTACTAGCCATCAGCCAAGTTCACTTAACTAAGTGAATTTACCTCAGAAATATATTTGACCATATGTAGCTTATATAAAAGAGATTCTGCCAGTTTAAGCTTGTGAAATCCAATTACCAAGCATTTGCAAATAAATCTGAAACCTGTGTTGCGCAATGCTTGAGGAAAAAAATAGGTGCATGTAATTTTCCCCGTGAAAATTGAAACCCTAACTTAAGTAGAGTTTTCATTTCAAATGTGAAGAAATATCAGATCCCTCATGAAGTTCATCAGAAAATTATAATACAGTTGATTTTCTGGAGAAGAGATTCAGATGGAAGGTACTCATCATGGGCAGCAGCATGAAAACGAAAGCTAATTCTGCAGAAGTGTAGGTTATCTTTTCATAACAGATGCTTTGATAAATGGTATTGCTCTTCTGTAAAAAAAAACTGAGGAAAATAGTGCTGTTGTCAATTTTTTTAACCTATGTATGTTGCATTTGTTACATGTTCATTAGTAGCACCTTAAAGCAACCTTCTGTTGCATTGATACATTTTATAAAGGTATATCGCATCAACGCACATTACCTCAGAATTTTTCCTCAGTATTGTGCTTGCAATTAAACCTTGTGCTACATGCCAAAATTAAAAAAGATCAAGCCAAAGCAAAAACATATTTTCTTCTAAGCAAAATTTCCATAAAATTTCATAACTGTTCTAGATCAAAAAACCTGTATAAATTTTACTGTTTCAATACAAATCACTTTATGCATGATTCTGGTTGCTAACTGTATCCAAATGCGCCTATTATAAAAATGCTTGCAGTTTTTAATGGGGTTGTCAAATATTAAACATGACAGAAAGCTTATCCCACTCAGCTGAAGTTGTAGAATTAGAACATCTCTGAGTTTGGACCCAATTTAGCAAGTGGAATTGACTAAATTTAGATGTTTCTCTTACTTGACTGGTGCTGTTAATACTTCTGAAATTAAATGAGACAGCTTGCTTAGCATTTCTTTAGAAGATTACTAAGTCCTATAGTTTTTAAAATATCCTTGAAATTACCTTGATACTATGAGAAGACACTGAGGTGTCTAATTATGAAAGGTTAATGGTGTATTTCCTGAACTTTAAAAAACCAGTCTGGAGTGGTAGGCTAACAAGAACGAGCTGCATTCAGAACAGATTCCTACATTTCAGTATTTGCATTAACCACAAACTGCTGGGTGAACTGCAGGTGGGTTGCTAAAATGTGAAAGAATGCTCTCACCTAGTTTCAGGCCTGAAAGGTAAGCTTTGTTAAGAGAAGTACATTTAATCTAAGTTTGTATGGCTGGAAATGATTTTCTATTTTAGTTGCAATGGAAAATGCTTTAAATTTTAAACTCCCTGTGCAGTTTAGAAAGCAAACATAGTGACATACTGTCACTTCAGGAGAATGGGAAAGTGGAACTGCCTAAAAGGTGTTTGCCAGTCAACCTGCTTGGATTTACTCTGCAGTCTGAATGCAGTCTATACTGAGGAAAAGTCAGACTGAGCCCCCTCGAGTTTGGGTCTCTACATTGTACTACTGAGACCTCTGTGTACCTCCAATTATAAGAAGAAGAAATGGCCAAGGAAGATGTTCTGCAGGCAGCATAGAGTTGGTAGAGGCTTCACACCAGTGATGCTCCTCTCACTGCCTAGCGAAACAAAGGTGGCTCCTGAACTTAAGGGGTGGACCATCATTGCCTTGGCTGCCCTCATGGGACCGCAGAGTGATTCTGTCTGCACTGCAAGCCATAGAGATGTCGCAGCAAGTGCCAGACTGAGTAGGACATCAAGCTGTTCTGGCAACAAGCACAACAAACAGGATACCAAGATCCATGGAGTAGGGGGATCATCAGTGCTGTGGGGATAACACTGCAACAGGACGTGGGGGAAAGAAAAACTGCCCCACACACTCTTTTTAAGTGGGTTTTACTAGAGAGGTCTCACATTTCCTTTTCCATTTAGAAACCTTTGTAAATCATAATTTGGAATAGCTTCCACGAAAGTCATGCCCAGCACTTTTCAGTTCTGATGGTTACCACATACCATATTGTATGTCAATGAAAAATTCCAGCTTCTCTGTTCCCCAGGGTTATCTCCCCATCAAAACCAAAGTAAAATGATGAATAAAAATTCAAAAAAGCAAGGACAGGTATAAGTAGCAATAATACAATTTAGAATGAATCTGTGATTTGATTACTGAAATGATACTAAGGTTACCATGGAAAGATGCCTTAATATCTTTGCCAATATAATAAAGATATCATCTTCGATTGTTGCTTGAAATCACAAAAAAAAAGTATATGTAAGCTGTAAGAGTAAAGAAATCTTCAGTATTAGATTATAACAGGTGTGAACTGAGAAAATTAACAAACTTCAATCTTTGGACAAAAGGAAGCTTTAAACCCTACAGTGCAGGGTATGTAGTATTCAAATGATCCCTAAAAATTTTCTAAAATGGTGCTGCAAATACAGTTGGAGTAAGGTATAAATCATCAGGATGTAGGGACAGAAGAACGGTCTGGAGATAGCTGAATTAGTATGTGGGTAAAACAGACACCAGAATTTCATAATCAGAACAGTTAAGTCCTGAAATCATAGAATCATAGAACAGTTAGGGTTGGAAAGGACCTTAAGTTCATCTAGTCCAACCCCCCTGATGATTGTGTAGTAAAAATATTTGCCTCCCCATTTATACAGGGAGATCAAATGGAGGTGAGTTATATGTGGCTATGCTGCAAATCGGAGGGACATTAAGGCTGGAATTCAAGAATACCTGGCTCCAAAAAGAAAGCTACTGTTGACCTACAGGAATCTAATGACATTTTAATTGTAAATGCAGGACAGTTGCTTCTCCTTAGGTAGTCATGGCACAGTTCCTAGATTTGTTTTTAATTGTCCAAATTATCTTTGACACATGGTGCTGAGGGAACAGCTGTGGCTCCTGGTGCATTTCTCTCCTCTCCTTCCATCAAGCTCATTGGGGCTGTTCTGTGTGTTGCAGGCCAGTGTCCCCTCTGCTCTGAGTGCAACTGCAATAACATCAACATGTTGATGTGACCCAGGTATATTTGCTCACATTTGGCCACACCTCAAAGGCAGAACTGAGAGAGGTCTTTCTTATTCTGACTTCATTCTGGCAATAACACTCTGCTTTGTCTTGGAGGTTTGTTTATTTTGTGGGTGTGTGTACATGCAGACACTCAAGAGACAAACTGGGGATAACTGAGACCTTGAATCCTGTCTTGGGGCAAATGCTACATATATGAGCAAGACCCCCACTGCTGGTGGTTCTGGTCATTGCAGACTTTCTTGGCAAGAGTTTAAGCTTAAATCATTCAGATTTATCTTCAGTTTTTTACTTTCTTTTACTTTTTCTTTTTTTTTTTTTTTACTGGAACCTCTTGAGTAACACTTCTTGACTCACAGTGTTGATATATAAACAAGCATATATCTTTTTTCTCTTTACATTGCATTCCATTTTCCTCTTCTTCTCAACCATCATTTTTTAATGCAATGTTATACCAACGTGAATGCAACAAACTCCCAGATCCAAATAAAGGAACAAGAAAAAAAAAAAGGAGTGCTTGTTCAAAGCAGCTCCAAAGCATTCAGCATAGTTCATCCTACCGTCAGCCCTCCTGGACTTTCATGTCTTTACTCTCACACACATGAGTAAAAATCAAAAATAAAATGCACTTTTGCAAGGCTGATAATTTGCTGTAGGCAGTCATAAGCAATAGAAGCACAAAACTGAAACAAAAAATACCCAAGAGAAGCACATTTCAGAATTTCTTCAGTCTCAAACACAGAAAAAAATTAATATACAGCTTCCTTCCAGCGATTTGGCTTTAATAAAACTTATGAACTCATAAAAAAGGCTAGTACATTTCTGTACACAACGTTTGGACAGTAACTAACTTAAAGGACAGCTGACTTATATTTTAAGTAGTTTTGATTCCCTGGGGCGGCTTTTGCCTCAGTCTACCAGCCTTGGACAGAAAATGCATACAGAATTACATCACATATGGAAGAACAGAGCTGCTAACAGCACAAGCATCGGGCTTGAAATGTCCAAGTTCAACGGAACCGTATGTCCCCACTGAGATTAGCAGTTCCTGGTGAAAAAGATTGAGCATCTGTGAAGAAGGCTGTGAGTTTTGAGAGAAGGATATTAAAGTTTTCATGGAATTTCTCTTAACAGCATTGGAATGCCCCTTAACTACAATTAAATCTCCTCCCAGTGACTACTGTCTAACTGATTTGGGATTTTCTTGCATTCAACTTGATCTAAAAATGATTAGCACAATAATTGACTTCCACTGTTGCTGGCTGGTTCTTGCCTGTAGTGCACTGGGGATACTTTACAGTGAATGTTATATAATTATATGTTTTTGCTTTAAATACCCTTCAAGTGTAAAGGAATTTCTTCGGACAGGTCAATTAGACTCATTTCACTGTCTCTTTGATTACAAAAAAATAAATCCTAGTTCTCTGTTATTCCACTGCAGTACCATAGAGGGGTACACCCTCTGTTATCATCTGTCTTGGCTGTTAGCAGCAATACTACTTTTACAGAAGCACTGAAAGTCATTAGTAAGGAGTTAGCTTTTGTAATCAAGTAGACGTGGGAAAAGGAAAATATTAAAACCACAGGACTGGGAAACAAGGAGATAAGGACTCTCAGTCTCAGCTAACTTACATTTCATCATATCTTATTTATGAAACAGGGTGGAGTGGTAGCATTTTCCAAGCCTTGCACTTTAAAACCCATTCAAAGACATCTGTAAATTGTTTTGAGGTCTTTAGGAGATTTGTTATATGTAACAATTATAATCTCCAATTTCACCTACTCTTTGAATCAAACCTGCCCTCACAAGAGAACATAGTTTATACCACTTCCCATTCTGTTGTAAATGCTTCTCTATACAACCGTTTCTTTTCACCCCAGAGGCGTGAACATTTCAGTGGTGTGTGAAGTAATTATATACGGCTGTCAACTGCTAGCTTTTTCACATAAAAATAACTTTTATTATTGTGTTATCATTTAGAACAGTGCCAACCAATTTGATTGTTGATTTACAAATGTGAATATGAATAACAGCATACATTCAAATAGTACTTTTTTATGTTATTGTAAAAATCTGCATTGAAAACAGCCTAGGTTTTGCTGCAACAATGCTTGGTCTCTTTTGGCTAACATGTAACTGTGGTTATGAGGTAAGATAAAGCAGTGAATAATCCAACTGCTTTCCTGAAGAGAGAGACATAAAGAGACTGTTTCAATTTTGAGAAAGATGGAAAGCAGAAGACTGTCCCTATTTGTGGTTCAGCTTATGATATGCTCCTCCTTTTCGATTTTACTCATTGCAACAGCTCTAAATGCTGTATTATAATTTTACTTCAAGAGTGGGCAAAGGAAATCAAGTGAGAAATGGTGGAAAAAAGTGGCTGGTACTCACAATTTCATTGTAAGTAGGATCAGAGGTTTTTGGAGCTGTTCTTGTTTTCCTTTGACTGATCTCATAAGGATCCGGCAGAAGATAAAATTCTGCATGTGCACTTGGGGCAGAGCCATCTGGGAGGTGCTGAAAAACAAAGCGGTCATAAATATGAATGCCCATGTTCTAGCAAAGAAAACAAATAAAAAGTACCAAATTAAATGTGGACTTTAAGCAGACACAGAAACATGTTAGATTCTCAGTATTCTCTTGGCTAAACTGGAGTGCTAGTGCAGTAAACAACAGGAATTCTTAGAATTCAGCTTAACATTGAATCAGGAAAATAGAAATGAAATAATACAAGAACAAGATAAAATTGCCTATCTTTAACATTTTGTTTTCTGATAGAAAAACCCTTAAGCCTCAGTCTACTTTAACTGTGTTTAATCTGATACAAAGTCTAGCACTTCTATTTTCTAGAGCGATGCACAGAAACTGAATTCTAGCCAGTAAGCTCCTATTGATTTTAACCCCTATGTAACAGTGCTGATGCTGAGGAGAACTGATTTTTTCTAAGGTTATTTCATAAAGCTATACTATAGAAAATCCAGGAGCTTTTACTGCAGAAATAAGGGCAGAATAGGATTTTTACAATAACAGTCTCTCAAATCCCTTCCCCCCCTCACCTGTAATTTTCAAGTTCAGCTTACTGAACAATATGCTTCCTCCCTGGAAGTCTTCAAGGCCAGGTTGGATGAGGCTTTGAGCAATCTGGTCTAGTGGGAAGTGTCCCTGCCCATGGCAGAGAGGTTGAAACTAGATGATCTTTAAGGTCCTCTCCAATTCTGTGACTCTATTATCCTATTCCAGATACTCCATTTTATGGCAGCTACTTGAGGGCAGAGCCAATCTATTAACCAGGCTCAGCTATAAGCTAATGCCGGTGTATGGGGAGTTTTTTGATAACTTCTGAACAGCTGTAAGGTCATTCCTAAAGCAATATTACAATTACTCAGAAACCACATTGGTAGTAGGAGAGGCTTTAAAAGAACCCAGAAGAAACATAATACTGAAAAACTATGGAACATGTATTTTGCTGGGATATATCACTTAGTGCTTAGCTTATAATTAACCAGAAACTTTTGCGTTGGTAACATAGTATACAATCAGAAAGCATAAAGTAGGACATATTAAATATCAGCAATTAAAATTGTATTATCAGCATTTTAGGCAGCAAGTTTACCTGAGAGCTCACAGGCAATCCAGTGACAGGGTGCAAATGAAAACACAGGCAAAAAGAAGTGATCTTAAAATGTTTGGAACTGATGAACCCAGAGCATTACACAGGCAGTTGCATTTACATTTCCCATTGTAATTTTACCTGGCTCAGAATAAAGTAATTTCTTGGGTTCTGATTATTCACAGTATGCGTCTAGAAATATGTGCTTGTCTCCAGGCATTATCAACAACATACCCTTGTGACAGGAGGAACTGCTGGTGTCCTAGCAATGAATAACTTTTCTATGGGAAGAAAAACAGTGCTTGTGTGTGTGAGCAATCAGTTCTTGCACAACAAATCTCTGGATTTTGTTATCTGAAATGATCCTTCAAGGCAGATGATGCGGTCAATTGTAAAGCTTATTACTGCTATTGTTAACTCTATATAGCATCAAAGGATGCACTACTCAAATCATTACATACTGTCAGTGCCATGTGAACTATTGATGTTATCCTTACTAAGCTCCCCAAAGTCCATCTGATTTAAAATGTACATGGGGTTTAGATAGATGGGATTCAATGGTGAAAGTAAGAATGCCATTAAATTGCAGTGAAACTAACAGATATTTTCCTAGGACAGAGTTTGACACTGTTAACGCAAGATTTTTAATTTACATTGTCCATTTGAAAGTCCATCTCTATTGATCAAGGAAGATACTAAAACTTCAACCGAGGACTAAAAATAACAGTAAATTGCACACCCTTTTAAAAATCAGTAAGGAGAAATAAATGTCGCCTTAAATACCAGTCCAAGCATCCCCACTGTAATCAAGCTCTTCCCTTCTCAATGAATAGGTAAGTATCACCATAACTTGAAGGTCAGTAGATTTTAGTTGTTTCAGACAAAAAAAGGGAACAAGCTAAAAAAAAAAAGGGGAAGGGTTGGGGTGTCACTGTTGAAGAAGACCTTATCAGCTTAACTGCTGTGGCCCAGTACAAGCATGGAAATAGAGTACAGAGAGAATCCTGTAATGTATCAGGCTTTATAAATCATCCCAGAAGTGCATTTCCTAACCAGAGGCTTTGTCAGAGCTAATTTTGAAAGCTGAGGTCAGCTGTAGCTATAAAGGGCACAGGGATGAGGAGGCCATCTGGTAAGTAATGGGCTACAGAGGTAACAGGATGGCTGCATCCGTCTGGTTCTGTTCCCCTTTGAGCTGTCAGATAGGACAGGGCAAGTCACAAGTGCTATGCCCCACTGTGCACCTCAAGACAACAAAGGCACAGATCAAGGCATTGCTGTTTGCATCTGAAACAGACTCAATCTGACATTCACCTTCCAGGGAAAGAATCCAAGCTGATTGCCTTGTGATTGTTTAACAGGATGGGGTACCCAGAAGCATATGCAGTGAATAGGAAAAAAAAAAAATAGGTAAAATCGTTAGTATGCCTATGAGTTGCTCTTTGTTCCCTGCTAGCAATGCTGGCATATTATCTAGCCTTCAGCCAACTAACCTTCCCTCATGAGCTGACTTCTCCGAAAACCTAGGTAGGCACTTTGAATGTAGTGCTGTGGCCATATGAAACACAGAGAAAAAACTACTTGCTATCCCTTTGAATGTAGCTAAATACATGTTGAAAGAGGTGAGTGGGAGGAGAGGGTCAAGACAGAAAATAAAAAACGAGATTATTTTAGTGATTCAGAGAGAAAACTCAAGGCAGAGAGGTTGCTCTGGGAAATTTCAGAACTAAAACAAAGACACTTTTCATGAACAGTAGCAATCAGCAGCCAGACTGTCAGAGGCAATTCAAATTGCAGCCTCCTGAATTCCAACTAGAGATCTTAGTTCTGGTTGTTGGGTTCTTTGGGCTTCCCCCCCCCACCCCCACACACACACTTTACAGATAACATTTTTCCACTTCATCTTCCCTTGCTGAGGAAAGGCAAACAGGCCACTCTAAATTCCACAATTGCCCCAAATCTCCATCTGCAGTGCCACTGTTATGCCATAGAGCGATCAAAAAGCTTCAGCTGAGCACTCTTCAAGACAGATTGCATCTTCCACTTCTCAACTGCCCTCCCCTGATTCCTGATATGACACAATATATCTAACAAGGGTGTCTGTTTAAAAGGTTCTGTCCCACTACACACCATTCAAAACTGCAGACTGAGAGCAGGTATAAATCAGTCATGGCTCTACAAGAGCAGAGTGTGGATAGCTTGTATGATGAGTGTGTGCTGCCTTCTCTTCAGATTGGCACAATAGTTGTATGTTTTCTTGTGAAGAGCCTGCTTCACTGAAGGATTTCCTGAGATAAGAGTTGGAATGACTGTGGAAGGAGCTGTACTTTGCAAGACCCTACCTAGCAGGATCAAAGGGATCTTAATAGTTTGAAGATCATAGTGCAAAACCAAGGCTGGGATTAACATGTCAGAAGTTATCTTTCTAAATCTAAAGAAGGTGAAATTTGAAGTAAACTGTTCCATTAAGGCAACTAACAAGACAGGCAAAAATCCCAGGCTTTTGGACAAACTAGACCTTTCTCAGGCTTTCATATATGAGTTGAGCATTGAAATAAAGGAGAATGGAGAATAAAGGAGAATGGAGAAAACGTAATTTCTTTTTGTTCTAAAGATTATATTTTCTGTCATATTACAGTTTCACATTTAGTGAACAAAACCCTTGAATTATCCTTTTGCTTCTAACTCAGTGCATTGGCACATTTGTAAACTTAAGTAAACATGAAGAATACCTGATTGAAATGCCAGTCTCATTTGCACCAAGAATATCTGTTCTGGTGCATCCATTATATACATGGAGTAGAGATTTCTAGCAGGCTTAAGAGTAACTCTGAAATCCAGTAAAAAACTCTCTTGCTGTTATTAATGACACAGAAATGACTGATTTCTGTTAACAGTCCAGGCCAGAAGGAAAATCAAAGGGTAACTTGGGAATGCCATTTTGCATTTTAACTGCTCTGCAAAACCTTTATAGTTTGAAGGGACTTGTGATCAAGAAAACAGAAAAAAAACTAGTTTTAGATTGTACCTATTTATGTTTAATTCTCTAGTCATTTCATTGACACAAAAATAAACAATTTACTCCCAATTTAAATTACTGTCTTAAATCTTTGATTGCATATGCTTGTGAGTAAATTCAAGCTATAAAAATCTGTAAGGCTGAAAAGTTATAAAACCAAGTTCTCAACAGACATGCCATAGCTCTTCCTGTTATGCCTAGAAAAAAAAAAACCCAAGCGATTTTGATATGCCAATAAAAACCAATGAGTTGAATTGAGAAGCTGACTCCTTGTGCTACTTCAAATATAAACAAGTCACAACTAACAATTTCCTCAGAGAATGACCTGCCTACTTGACTTTGATAATAACTGATATTTTTAAGGAAATCAGTTGCTACTGCCTGTATATATGTTTAAAAAAAGTTTATTTTTGAAATGTTATTTTCCTCTAAAGTCAGGCAGAAGGTGATGAAAATATTTATGAATGAGGGGAAGTGAAGGAGAGGAAATAATACTCCAGATTTACTTCTCTCCACATCCGTAATTCAGTTCTGAAAAACTAATAGAGACACACATCTGTTATGGCCATGTCCCATTTTTCATTGCAATTTTATTTTCCAAAACAAAAAAATACTGATATTTACTTACAGAAACCCACACAGATAGGTTATGTACTGTCTAATTTAATTTCAAATATACTAGCTGTAGCTGGAAAATAATGGCTGAAATTCAATTATTTTTTCCACAAGACTTACATTATCCTAATGACTTTTCTCCCTTGATCATTACTAACCATCAACAACTCTCCTTAAGGATGGATTCTTTGTTAGCATTATGAAAGGCCTAACTGTTTCAAAATTTGCCATATATTAAACATCACAATTTAGCAGCTAATATGAATATTAGGCCTTACTCATATGAATTTTAAGAAAAGGTTTATGTTTTTAAAAAATGCTCTTTAGGTATAATTTATTGTAAAGGTTTTTAAAGCCCTCTTCCTAAAAGACATCAAATATTTCTGGGGACTAATGCCCCAAATTTAAAACATGTTACCAGTTTCTTTTACTGTTAGACATGCAGTTCACCTTTTGGCCTAGAGTGAAACAGATTGATGGCTCTTGAATATTTGACAGTTGCGGCTGCTGTTCTCTTTTTCCCATTTTTCTGTTTTCAACAATCTTGATAAGAAGAAATGATCAAAGGTAATTTTTATTAACTAATGCCACCTTTTCTCCTCTATAAATAACTTCCTTTCTTCCCTCCAGATTAATTTCCTGGACATTTTCAAATCCCAGTTGCTTTCTTCTTCTTCTTCAATTAAAAAAAAAAAAAAATCCAGGCTTTAGAAAGGCTCCATTTCCTCCAACTCTCAGTTTTCCTGTCCTTTAAATGCACCACCATGAGAATTTATCTTCAACATAGCGCAGGACTACAAAATATTCCTTTATGTTTAATATCGTGACATCCTTACATCTTCAAAAATCATATCACTATAGCAAATAGTTATATGAAACCTTCCTTTGTTTTTAACAAAGCAAAATGTTAATATAAAGTGTAGACATGAGGCAGATTTTATTATTATCCAATAAAAGAGGATTAGAAAAAAATCCACAGATGAAATCAGCCTCGCACCCCAGTAACCTGTGTAAATTACTAGCTGCCTCCTGACTAAATTAAAACTAGTATGAAATGTGGAAAAACCATCACTGCTGCTACATCACCGCTCACTTTCTCTGAGTCCCTGCGTAACTGAGCAGACAAAGGCTAAACCCTGTCTTTGTAGGCTGCAGCTTAATTAACAAATATAGCTTCTGCCTTAGAAAAAGATTACATCCTCTGGGCTAATTCTAAATTTAAAGAGCTGAGAAAATAATCAGCAGTAAGACAATATTACAGTAAGTATATTATAGCAGTAAGAGATATTACAAAGCAAGAGGTTCCTTCAGAAACAGATTAAGATATATAAACCTTCAGGACAAATGAGATTGTTGTGTGAATGGACACTTGTGTTGTTATTTCCTAAATCCTACCATGGGACTGAAGACCTTTCCTTGTTTGTCCTTTGAGCTCTGCATATCCCAAAGCGCTGAATACCTCCATTCTACTTTGGTACTAAACCCTTAGCTTTCCTATTACAAAATATTTTCAAATTACTTCAAAGAAAATTAAAAATAAAATCACATCTGCAGTAATTAAATAATAATTACAAAAGAAGATTATCTACTGTATCACTATGGTGCATTCTGCACTGTCTGCTATTGGCAAGGCAAAACAGAAAAGCAACCAGCCAAAAGTGATTGCACTAATAAGGTATTTTATGCCAAAGAACTGCTTTTTTTCACCTAAAATTTAAAAACATTTAACTGCTTCTCTGCAAGATGTTTTATTTTATTTTATTATATTTTCTGATGCTGATTTCCCCCCTTTCTTCTTTGTGAGCAAGTTGGGTCCTATTCCTAACTTCTTTCCTTCTTCTGCATGCACCCGGGTGTATACATAAACACAGAAGACACACTGTGTTAGAGGCCGCTGACATGGAGGTCAATGGCAAAGCAACAAAAAAAGTAATGAAGGTTATCTCGAGTTAGTGCAGGGAAATAAAAAGATACAGCATTTTTAGGAAAACACAGATCTTTTTTCAGGTAAGTTCTGGAAAGCATTTTTGAGTAGGCATTTTCTGCCTTTCAGAAATCCAGTAGGGTCAGTGGACCAAGCCTCCAGTGTCATTTACTATGGTAAACTACAAAGGTGCTCTAGCAACATTATTTATTTGAATCTCCAAATATAGCATATGCACTTTGTGCAGCCCAATACCTTCAACACCCACATCAGCATGCTTGTTCTACATGCAGCTTGTCAGTGCATCAAATGGGTCAACAGTGCCTAATGTGAGTACTGCTAATTCAAGGGAAACCAATGTTTTTGTCACTGCAGTTCATTCCAGCCCTTTCTCTCTCAAGTGAAATAAGACTTTTTGGCCAATGCAAAGTGCAGGTTACCTGGTTTGGCTTTGTTTGTAGCAGAGCAGCAAGGACTTGTGCAGCCTAGCCGTCAATAAAAGATGGTACATTGCATCCCTAGCATAGTACTACTAGGTGATACGTAGCATCCCTGGTGGGGGAACTATGCTGGCAAAAATAGGGTCTAGAGGTGTCCTGAATCCCAAAATCTCTCAAGAACTCTTGGAGAGCCATCACTCTCCAAGGTCTCCTGGCTGTGAAATGGGTAAAACTAACAGCCATTGGAATGGAATGGAAGCATCAGAGCTAATGCCCTGCAACAAACACAAAAGTTCTGGACAAAATCTCAAGGTGTTGTCCTATCCTGGTGGATATGTGAGGAAGGAATGTAAGTTTTCAAAAAAAGTTTAAACAGATCTCTGTAATCCTGACAAGGAGGGTGGCCAGAAAGAGATTCAGTTTATCCTACCATGGACATCTGCTGGCGTGACTTGGTTAAATTGCTAACACTTAGTGTCTGGCACCATTTGAGACATGTAAGATGCTTAAGATACCTGTATAAACTGTCAAACATGATACAAGCCTTTCCTGGGGTCCTCCTCTTCTGCAGTGGCAATTGAAGGCTTGTGTTAGGTCATGTCCTATATGTTTAGGAAAATGAACTGGGACTTAAGTCTCTTGTGATCAGTATGAGAGTTTAGGCACCTAAACTAGAATCCATTTTCTAAAATATTGCTGCTTCATGCCACTCCAGATGACAAAAGTGCGTATGGAGTTGGAAATGCAGCATGGGCTTTATAGAAAACTGGTACCATTCCAGAGCGGTCATCAGAAGTCAAGCAAGATACTTCATGGTATTCAAAATAGCAATGATTAGGCAACTGAATTCCATCATATCAGATATATATGTATCTTAGTTTCAAACTGAATCCCACTCCCATTAGGCCAAGGCACACAGACTGGGATTTTTGAAAAGAACAAGTTAAATATTTAACAAAAACTGTTCTTTTTTTTTTCTTATAAAGGAAAAGATAGTTGGGGAAACCAGGCTGGATCCCAAAAGATACAGAGCTTCCTAAGAACTATGAAAATGCTTTTGGTTTGCTTCAGTCATTTCAGAAGAAAGGCCATCTAACTCTGCTTAAATTAAGGAAATAAAGTGAAAATTGGCCTGCCCAGAAGGTCATAAAGGTTTCTCTGCTAAGCCTTTATTTCTATAGGGCTCTGCAAACAGAATTGAATGCTTTCAGAAAGGTAAAGAAAAGAAGTGAGATGTAGCTCTGATGGCCAGTTTAAGAGAATGATTTATTGCCTTGATGACCTAGAAAGAGTTGTATATTAAGACAGACACAGTCCCAAATGAAATGGGGCAGTCTGCACAACCACATGACTATAACTGTCAGGTAAAACAGCCTCTTGCCTTTTACTGACCACTGGCAGTAGCAGACAAGGAAGGCTAGAGTTTAGCTCCAGCAAGTAATGACACAGCTTTGTGTGCATTTACTACTGTTCCTAAATTAACAACAGATATCTTAGAATGGCTTGTGCTCCTACCCAGGTAACTTAAAGTTTAAGCCTAGTTCATGAGCTCTGTTACCCCTCTGATATTTCACCAAGGCCAATCAGACTACTGGGTCCTCCACATTGCACCACATGGGTACAGAAGTTATGAAGGCTGCAAAAATAATGTTAAAGAAGGAGTCTATATAACCAGAAGTGTGAATGTATTATATGTACAACACCCAGTAAAAGATCTGAACGAGAATCACATTGAAGATTTTTTCCAAAGGAAGGAGGTGACAGGATGTGTTCTAGATTCCTGAGCCACACACTGTATTACTATCTTTAAGCCATTTAAACTCTCGTTTTTTGCATAGATGAAATAAATCAAGGTTCAATCATCCTTTAAAATTGTATTATTTTGCAGATAAGTAATGTTGGTGCAGAGCATAAAATGCAGAGAGGAGATTTCATGAACAAGTCTCTTGAAACTTTTATTGCAGAATTGCCACCAAGCTTGCAAAAGAAGGTGAATTCCATTGCTCTTAACCCTGCTTTATCGTTGTGCTTGGAACAATTAATTTTCAAATAAGTATTTAATCACAGATTCTATGACACTGGCTAAGACTGATCTGGTTTGGGCCTTAAGAAACATAGATCCCAGAATTTCTTGTCTCTTGAACAAAGCACAGGGGAGAACAAATACTGAAGACAAATCCCCATTTTGCTTTTCCTTTGAAATCACTCCAGATTAACACCACTGCCTGCTAGAGGGCATAAGAAAAAAAATAACCTTTGAGAAAAGAAACACAAGCAAATGCTGTTGTTCTGTTTCTATCTTTCTGTCACATACATACACTTTTCCCATTGCCTAGGCACAGAAAGTAAGGGAATATAAAAAGGCATAAAGAAATTGTGACAGTTATCAGTGTCTTCACCCTATTTTCCTTTTCTGTTTCTTAATTATTTAAGGAAGTATATATATGTGAGGTTCAGACTGTTTGGAATTTCTCAAACTGTGCAGAGATTCCCTCTGCTTTCCTTTAGATTATTCTACAGCTTGCCATTTCCCTTTGTAAGAAAGAAATTAATGATAAAATGCATGCAACTTCCATTCCTTGATTACCTGCCATTTCTACTGATCCCATTCTTCGATGTCCTAAATAGAATCATAGAATAGTTAGAGTTGGAAAGGACCTTAAGATCATCTAGTTCCAATCCCCCTGCCAGAGGCAGGGACACCTCCCACTAAACCATGCCACCCAAGGCTATATCCAACCCGGCCTTGAACACAGCGATGGAGCATTCACAACTTCCCTGGGCAACCCATTCCAGTGCCTCACCATGCTTACACTAAAGAATTTCTTCCTCAGATCCAATCTAAACTTCCCTTGTTGAAGTTTGAACCCGTTACCCCTTGTCCTCTCAGTACAGTCCCTCATGAAGAGTCCCTCCCCAGCATCCCTATA
>JASSUY010020924.1:0-19381 GCA_032466535.1 Forpus xanthops
GCTCGGCTCGGCTCGGCTCGGCGGTCAGCGCTGCTGTACTTCACGCCGCTGCTCCCCCGGGGCCCTCCGCCCCACGGGAGAGGCGCGGATGTGAATCGCGGTGGTTGTTCTGTCGCGACATCCGCGGTTCAGGGGTGGGAGCTTGGAAAAACGGGGTTTGGAGATAAGGTTAGAGGGAGTTCAGGGCCCGGTGTATGCAATAGCTCTGATTTATCAAGTTTAGCCTTGGTCTTTCGGTTCTGCCTGCTCTCGGCATGGGGGCACCGAGCTGATGGAGCATCCTTAGTGAGCAAGGAGGTGCTGGAGGACAAGCACCGCTTCTGGACCAACTGTAATTTCCCTCTTGGTTTAATACTTTGCCCATTTTCGGTTGAAGACACTGTTTCTGCTGACACCCAGTGATGGCAGAAAAGCCCGTGCTCCTGACAACCATGAATACTCTCGGGTAGATAGCAGCAACGTGGTTTTGTATCGGTGGCCACTGAGCAGCACCACGATCCAGAATCCAAAAGGGCTGGGAGCAGGTATGAACTCTAGACCTGAGAAAGGGGAATCAGCAGCTTGGCAATAGGGCCAAGGCAGCTCCATGCCGGAGCGTTGCCTTGCAGCAGCACCTGCAGAAGGGAAGTGCCCTCATGCCCCATCTGCAGCCCAACACACTGGTCCAAGCCCACCTTCACCGGTGGTGTGGGTCAGTGTGCGTGACTCTTCTGTGTTTTGGGGGATGACAGGTTGAGAGAGTTGCGGTTGTTCATCCTGGAAAAGAGAAGGCAGAGGCAGTCAGCTCATTTTGGAATGATGGTTTCTGTCTGGATATGCCCATTTCTTTCAGCTTTAAAGAAACACAAAAATGCAGTGACCTAAAGTGCTGAATGAATTTTATATTCACTTGATCTGTGAGCATCCCTTTGCACTGTCAGATGGGTTCAGCAGCTCACTGCATGCTTCCTGTCAAGGAATTCCTCTTGTCCCCTAGACGTACCGCAGGGAAAGTCCTTGTTTCAATCCAGGACTTCAGCAAAATCTTGATCCTTCTTTCCCGACAACGATAGGAACTTGCAGTTACCTTAAATGCATGAGCAGCCCCACAACCAGCACCTGCAAGCCAAAAATGCAAGCTAGATGATCTCCAAGTAGCACTACAACTCTTTTACAGTCATCGTTTTGCAAGATAATTACAGACATAACTTACTGGGTAATAAACAGAGATAACTTTTTATCTGCCTGCAGTAGAACTCATGCCAATAACCTGTCTCAGGGTAATGGAACCAGAAAAAAAAACTCCTTCCTTCACTGAATTTTATGGATGTAAGGCAAAAATCAAGAGTGAGCAATGATGGTGTTGGCCAGGTCACTGTGTCACTTGCACTGTGCAGCATGGTTCCCTGGCCTTATTTTTACTCAGCTAATTGCCCAAGAGCTAGGTAAAATGAGAGAGGTTTTTCTCAAGGACACATGCAAGCTGATGCATACAGCCTCCCAATGTCACTGCTCCCAAAAACTCCAATGCGGCACGCACAGGGAGCGACATGCTGGCAGCCCATTCATTTTCACTGACATTTTGGGTTAAGCAGCCATTGAAATTACAACAACAGGAGGTGAAATGGCCCGAATAAAAATTAAGCTTTTGCTCCCCCTGTGCCTGATGTCACCACCTCACCCGGGACTCTGCATCTTCCAGGAACATCGGGCTGGAACACGTCACTAATGTAACAGCAGCAATGAGAGAAAGGCACCAAACACAAACCACCACCTGGTTTCTTGTGCCTCATAAATAAAATGCTTTGTATATGCACCTCATGAATAAAATAAATACAATAATAGTGATTTCCTTTGGTTTCATCAACCAAGAAGCTGACACCAATGCAAGATGCTGCCAAAAGAGCTGGTCCCATCCTGTGGCTCAGATTTTGGCTTTTGGATGGGCAAGTGGGTGGTGCCATGGGAAGTACAAAAGCCATTCTGGCTTTCTCCCTTCATCTCCCTCTCGTTTATTTCTTCCTTATCTCTCCCTGTTGAGTTTCACACTAGGGACATTTGTTTTCCCTCTATCCTCTGGTTTTAAGCCGCTTCATTTATTGTGAATTAACTGACTTGTCCGCGCTGAGCAGGATCAGCAGATAATGGAAATCAGTGTTTACGGTGGAAAAGACAGCAAATGCCTGTGGGCAGGAGACACTTGAAGAAAGGCCAAGGTGTGAAGACGAGGGATAATAGAAAAAAGTTAGTTTTTTGGTTCTCCAACTAAGATCAATAGCAACCAGATGCTTTACAGCCATTTCTCCTTTAAGCTGAACAGCGATGTCCCAGGTTTCTTTTTCCCTGCATCCCCAGCTCCAGCAAGCAGGCCGGGGGAGACCTTTTCCCCATCATGCCCAAGCCCTTATCCCGGGACCCCCACCAAGGCTGTTTCAGAGCAGGGGCTTGAGCCTAATTTGTGGTATAAGGGTAGAGTTGAAACAGTCTGAGGTCTTGGCTCTGCCAGGAGAGTATCCTGTCTGCCTTGTCAGTGCCTTGTGTGTACCCCAGACTACGAAAATAGGGGTGAAAGTTGCAGCATTTAATAGATTTCCTGATTTTATAGGTCTACTCCCAATTTTGTGCCCCCCGGGTTAAAGCTCCCTTTAATATCCATGGGTATGTGTGTATATTAAAAAATGCATAACTATATATTGTATGTATGATATATTTTCTATGTTATATAAATATATGTTTACATATTTATCTCTAATATAAACATACATAGATAAATCCAATTAATTATGTATGTTTATACTATATACATACAATCTCAGGAGATGCATCCGAGTGTCCAACAAAGCAGACATGTTACACACATGGATCCCCAAGATTGTGTGTTTATATTTATTTTTGTATAAACATATATATTTATATTTATCGTATAAATATGTATTAGTGTGTATATATTACTATATATAATTCTATATAGTCCAATATATTTGTTGTATTTTTATATATTTTAAATGTATATTTAATATTGATACCTGTGAGGTACACAGAATACATGTCATTATATATAGTGATATATTAATATATTCATATATATTTAGGTTTTAGTTTGTTTGGGGGGTTTTAAATCAGGTTTTTGGCAGGAAGGGGCAGTGAGTGGCTGTGAAACAGTAACAATCCATCTCAGGGCCCCCTTGCTCCACCACCTCCTGCCTGTCTAGGGAGTACAAACACCTCCTGCAGAGTCCCAAGGTGCCCTGGGACTTGTTTCCTATGGCCAACATCCATTTGCAGTGTGTCATAAGCGAGAAGAAGCTCATGAGCAAGCACCATTGGTCCCGCTCGTTTCCCCTTCAAACAGCCTCTGCTGGCTGGGGAGCAGTGAGTTAAAACACAAGCCTGGGAGAATATAAAGCATTGTATTACAAATGTAGTAGCCCAAACAGTTCAAAGCTTTAAATCACATCATTATAAAACACCCTTCTTGGGCTCTGGTCTGTGATATCCCAGGACTCCAACACGGCGCAGGAACCTGGAACTATGTTCTTCCATAGTCTTTCCCAAGTGTTTAAACAGGCATAAAAAGCCATGATCTATGGCCAGCAGTGTAAGGCACCTCCAGCAGTGAAGCAGGTGGAGCTGAGCAAGAGCTGTATGAGCAGGGTATGGATGAGGAGATGCCTGTGAGCAGGGCTTAGCATCCTGGGAAAACTGATGAGGTGCTTCAGCTGATGATTTTGCGGGCTTTTCTTTTAATTTTATATAAAATGAAATAAAATTAAATAAAATACTGTTTTAAATTTAAATTCTTCGCCTTTCTCTGCCTCTTTCTTTTACATGTTTAAATCCAGGACACACAGCATACCTTTAGGGCAACAGCTGAAACTGGCTCAGAAACAAGCCTGGTTGCACTCAAAAATCTCCTGTTAACATTGGCAGGGTCTGTCTGGAGGCTTTGGGCATTGACACTCAGAGCACTCTTGGACAGTGTTTTTGTGAAGTAACAAACCATCACAACAGAGGCAGCAAGGGCAGGGTCTCCTCTTTTTGAGGGGGTTTAGTGGTGGTGGGAATGGTTGGAGCTGCTCAGGAATCATAAGGAAATGGGGATTATTTTGTCCACAAATAGACTGGAATAATTCAGCATCTATTTTTAACTCCCTTCTTGCAGTAATTCAGCATCACCTGGTCTTTGTGGCACGCTGGCATGCAAACAGCAAGCACGTAACTCCTGATGCAAAGCTTGTGAGGAAGCTTTGTTTGGAATAACGAAGCCCTTTCTGGTCTGGAGATGTTAGTGTGGCAGAGGGGAAGGGAGGGTTTCTTTATGTCTTGTCCCATGAGCTGCTTCTCCACACGCTGGCAGTCTTTCTGCTGCCTTTTCATAGGAAATAAGGACAAGCCCTTATGGCAAATTACAGACGAGTCTTGTCCTTACCACCACCCAGTCATCACCATGTCACATTTGCCCCCAGGTCTATTACCACCACTGTAACTAAGGGCAAATCAGGTGTCAGCTCACCCTGTTGGACATGGCTGTATTAATTCTTGGCATGGTGCTCTTCCTTTCAGGGCTGAAAGCCAAGCACTGGGGAGATGGGAGGAAAACAGCTTGTTACAGCCATGGCAAGGTGAGAGCCTTCCCTGTTTTAACCTGTGTGCACAAGGCTGGACCTAGGTCTGAGCTCAGACAAGGTGGTTGTGGTTGTACATCTGTGTACCCACTCAGAGATCCCAGGTGGAAAACGCCTCACAGTGAATCCCTCCAATGATCCTAGCTGCCCCATTGAGGTTGTCTGGGAATGCTAACATCAAAACATCTTGTTCTGGGGATGTTGGTGAGGCCACGAGGGAGAGGAGGCTCCGTTGAAGAGGCACCAGGACTGCGCTGTTGGTATTTCCATGATGACGAGGTACATGCCACAGGGAAGCTAAACAGGGATGTCATGATCCCTTCAAGTATAAGGATTGGGAGGAGCAAAGGAGGCAGCAACCTCCTCACCCGGAGTCCACACTTGATGGCTATAGCTTCTTCCTCCACACCAGCAGTCCCACTCCAGGGGTGCAAGAAGAAGCACAAATCTCAGCACTCATCCAGGATGGGAAATTAGAGAGCTGTGCTACCAGCTGCTTCCCACCAAATGTCCCATCCAGAGAGGTGACCTTTTTTTTTTCCAAATCAGCACATTTTTAATATTTATATTTTTTTTTGCATGGTTACCCAAGCAGCAAGTTTCTGAGGAAAAACAAAATGGTGTTCACGAGCCCATGCGCAGCAGTGTGATGGAGTTTATCCCAGTGAGGGAATGGCGCTCTTCAGCCAACTCCTAGTCCTGCAATGCTGCAAAACCAGCCAGGGGACCAACCCCAATGTGTCCAAGTGACCCTTCTTTTCCCCTGAAATGCATAAAATAAATCAATTTGCATTTTATTTCTTTATTTCTTGTCTGTGCCAAGCAGTACCTTACTGACAGATCACTCCGTCCCTGGCATGTGCAGGATTATATAGACCATTACTGTTGTAAAGAACCAAATATCACTCATTCTCAAGCGTATAACAAATTCTCCAGGCCACCTGATCTTTTCTGGGGCCCTGTGATTTGACTAGAGGAAGCATATCCCATGATGGTAGTGCTGCCAAGCATCCAGGGGATGGAGCAGCCCAAGAGCCAGTGGTGACCTCTGGGTTTCCAGCCATGCCATATCCTTAGGTGCTGCCTTTGGACTCACTGGTTTGCTTTGTGTATAGTGGTCTGCAGGTTGGAGTGACAGCATTGTGAAGATCCAACAGAAAGACATGACCAAAGCTGCTGCATCCCAAAACTTAATGGGCAACCTGAGGCTTCCTGACTCTCCTGTCTCTCCACAGCTGCTTCTTGTAGACACAACACGTGGTTCAAATACCACCTTTGTGAGATCACACTGCAGTAATTTCAAGGAGGAGGAATGAGGCATCCCCATGGAAATTTGGCAGGCTTGTGATGGAGCAAGAGCCAGGATGGCCTCGAGCCTGGAGCCACGGCTCAGTGAGGATGTCCTGCCCCTGGGAGAAACCTGCGCAGAATGTGTGGTCCCTTTGTCCCCCCAGAGTCGCTTCAGGTGTTTAAGGAGATGTAGGAGGAAGGCAAGAAACACCAGCTGCTAACCAATCTCAAATAACGGGATTGTTATTGTTGACATCGCTTTCGTTTTGGTTTAATTTTAGATCTTCTCATTTTGGGAACATTCTCTGATGATTAAATCTATAATAGAAATAACATACTTATTGATACCAATGAGCATGTTTCTCATCCCTTTCATGTCTTTCATTTCTAAGTCATCCACTGCCAGGCAAGCTCCCTGGAGCCCATGGGACATGCTCACAAGGGATTTTGAGGTAGGACAGTGACCCCCCACAAATCCTGCTGTGCTCTTTTACTGCTTCCCCAATGGAAATGAGTGGATTTCATCCTTCAAGTTCTTGCCTGCTCTGCACTGGACTCCCCTGTTCTGTCTGTGCTGAAACAATTCTTTTTCACAGACTCTCCCTTAAGTGAGCGCTTAGTAAATTCTTTTAATTAAGGCCATGTTTGCTTCCCTTCCTTAGTTACAGAGGAACAAAAGACTTCAGCTGGAACCCCTGCTTAAATGTTTTCTCAACAATATTAAATTGTCATGGAGAAGACAGAAGTAATGTCAGAAAACCATTTATTTCCAGTGCCCACACCATCACATATTGTCCCCGTGTCATTTTGGTGGCAAAGCCAGAGTCTGAGTTATATTTAGATGACATGTCAGAGCTGCTCAGGCTTTGCTGGTACCAGCACAAATCATCTTGGAGCACCAACAACCACCACCCTTTCCACCCAAGCTTGCGGTCAAGGGGGTTAAAATTTGCCCACAGTATTGTTCTTTAAACACTGGATGACAACTCTGTTGGACAATAAATCTGTTGATGATAAATCATGGTTACTGTGGTTTAGCTGTGTTCAAGGAGATGTTAACCAAAGCGCAACCCGTTCCTTCAACCCTGGAGGCTTCCTTGAGGCAATCATGGCCTGTCCTGGTGGGGCATGTGGTGGCTGTAGGACACAGCACCAGCAGAGACAGGGCTCCAGAGGGGCCAGCAAGAAAACTCAGACTGTAGCGGAAGTCCCTTCTTTGAACCAAAGCCTATAGGAACTCTCCATCAAAAATCATAGAATCATAAAGACATAGAATAATTTAGGTTGGAAGGGTCCTTAAAGCTCATCCATTTCCAACACACAGCCATGGGCAGGAATACCTTCCACTAGACCTGGTTGCTGAAAGCCCCATCCAGCCTGGTCAACCTGGCTTGTATGGGTGAGATCAAGCTATGGTTGTGCCTCAAAACATCTTGAACATGGCAGCACTTCCCCAGGGAAGGGATTTTCCACTTCTCAATCAGGAATAGTGACTGAAGGCTTGTCTGTGCTGCCTGCAGCTGTGCAGTGAGGTTTGTGACCTGGGAGGGCATCAGCACTGCTGGAGGGGAGCAGTGCAGTGTCTTCCCATTAATCATTTATGACACAGTGATGTTTCTTCAGCAGACGCACATGGTCCTCATGCACACAGGTTTTGGTTTTCCACAGCACTCCCAAGTGATTTGCTGCTAATGCAGTGGGTAAGAGGCAGTAAAACCCTGACAAGCACAAATTAGCTTTGTGCTCCAGTCCGCATCCTCCTTGATGGGGGAAGCCTGTCTCAGGAAGGTCTTCCTCATTTGGCTGCAGCAGAACCTCTGGCAGTTTGAAGGAAGCATTGCAAGAGGCCTCTCTAAAGGTGTCCACACTTCCACCACCCAAAATTCGGAAGTGGCTGTCCATAAGGAAGTCCTTATGGAGACTGTATTTGCAGGGCAGCAATGAGGGCTAGCTCCCAAGGTCCTGGCTAAGCTTCTACTCAGCAGTGACACTGCACTTTGAGTGCAGCTGTGAAGGATGCAACATCGCAGGCATAAAGCCAGACCTTCCTGTCCTGGGTACATTTTCATGGGAGGGGATCCTAAAAACCTCAATCCTGATCAAGTTGCTGCTGGGGCTGGCACACAATAAACCCAGAAGTATTGCTTGCTCCGAAAAGCCCTTTGTCGAGGGAAGCACAATGAATGATTCCTAAGTATCATCGTTCAGCACCTCAGAAATAGAGGGCAGCGGACAAAGCAGGTCTCTGAATGAGTGACTTCTGGATGAAATGGGGCCAGTTAGGAGTGTGAGTGAACAACCTCTGCCAGGCATCAGAGAGGCCAGGCAGCCTGAGGGACAGGAGACTTCAAGTTGCCTTGGGCTATGCTTATTCCCAGGAGCATATAATGGGTGTTGTGGTTTAAGCTCCAGCTGTTGCCTCATCAACAGCTGCTGGAAGCCAACAGCATTTCCTATTCTGCAGTTAGGTTTTGATCATACAGAAACAGGAGCTTCAAAACCAGGCTTCCCACCTCAACCACATCTGATGTCTCCAAGCGCACTTCCTGTTTTTTTTCCCTAGTTTCGCTAAACTATGGGGTGAAACACAAGCAAGTTTAATCTTCTACTATGTGGTTTCACCAGAGAAATCCAGTAACAGCCAGAAATGTTTTACAAGCTTATCTAGGGCAATAAATGTTCTCCGCTCTAGTGAAGAGGCTTTTACAAGAGTTTGACTATACTGATGGAACACTAGCTCTACAGCACAGGCAGTTTCTCTCTCCCAAGCCTCTCAGCTGTATCTGTAGCTATGGGAAATAACCTTATGTGCCACCAAGAACAGGCTGTGGAGAGACTGCAATGGGACTGCCTCATCCCAGGGTAGCAAGGAGCAGGCAGCAGCAAGGGGCTCTCACTGAATTCAAATTGCAGAGGAGCCAAATCCTGCATCTTTCAGTTAAAAGAGCTTGGAAACCAATTCGTTAGGAAGGGCAAACCACAGGGCTTGTGGGGTTGCCAGCTGGAAGCCTCAAATAAGGAAAGCAACAAGTTGATTTACTGTAATGGTGAATGCACTGAGCCACATCCCTGTGTTAGTGGTGAGGGGACGGTGCTGTTGCCTTTGTCAGCTGCACAGATTTGACTGGTACTGGGCCAGGCAGTAGCTGAAAGCGCTCTGTATGGGCTTTATGCATATACAACCAAGCTAGCCTGACCTTTGGCATCTCTTGCATCGCCACACTGGGCTCTAAGGCAGGCCTTGTCATCCTGACTGTTTGAGAAGTTTGGGACTGAAATAAAGAATTAAAAAATAAAACAATTTAAGGGGAAAAATAATCAAGACCAGAAGGGCACACAGCCATGCAAGACTTCAAACTGTCAGGTCCTGCCGCTCCAGGGGTTGTGCTATATTTGCTTGTTTCTATTCCTTCTGGACCTGGAGCTCCAGCTGCTGCTCCACAACTCACCAGATCCTCACCTGGTGCCACCTCTGCCCAGCCCAGTGCAGGTGCCAGCTTGTCCTTGCCCTCTGTCTCAATGGCACTGCAAAGGTTGCTCTGCTCCAGCAGCTTCATGGCATGGCCAAACCCTGCCTCCGGCTGCAGAGCCACCACCTTGCCTGGTCATAGTCACTGGCTCCCTGCTTGCAGGTGGTGTGTCCTTTGCCAGCTTCAACCATGTGAGAATGCAGTGGGGTGCTGTGGTCCCCCGGATGCAAAGATCCGCATGTCAGAGCTCATCACCTGAGGGAGAGAGGTCCCATAAGCCAGCAGAGCAATGCAAGAGCCTCTTAAAGCAGCCTGCAGGGCTGCTGGAGCACTATCACGTGCTCCTGTTTGGCTGGGATCCCACTTTTAGAGGTCTCCTAACACTTCCCTGGCAGTGTTCAAGGCCAGGTTGGATGGGGATTGGAGCAACCTGGTCTAGTGGAAAGTGTCCCTGCTTGTGACAGGGGGTGGAACTGCATGAGTTTTAAGGTCCCTTAAACCCAAACCATTCTATGACTTTATGATTTTAATGGGTTAAAACTTAAACAGGGGAAGTTTAGATTGGATATAAGGAAGAAATTCTTTACTGTAAGGGTGGTGAGGCACTGGAATGGGTTGCCCAGGGAAGTTGTGAATGCTCCATCCCTGGCAGTGTTCAAAGCCGGGTTGGACAGAGCCTCGGGTGACATGGTTTAGAGTGAGATGTCCCTGCCATCGCAGATGGGTTGGAACTAGATGATCTTAAGGTCCTTTCCAACCCTAACTATTGTATGATTCTGTGATTCTCCCATGAGGATGGCAGTTATTACAGAAAACATGTAGAAGCGAGAGCATGCAGCACCCACGAGCCTCTTTGTAACCCTGTACAGTCGCTCATGGATGTTCTGCATGACCAATACTGCAATGTCTGCACTGGAAGGCTGAGCACAGTAATGTCTGATGCAACAAACCACTTTTTACCTGCTTATCATAAGGCTCAGCAGCCGAGGACCTTGTGAAGGGCATTAAAGTACTAAATACCCAAGCAACCAACACCATGGTGTCTGTGCTGTACTTTATCAGCTTCTTGGGTCTCTCCCAGCATCATCATCCCTGTGTGATGGTTGCAACCCTGTGGGACAGCAGATTTCACCCAAATGGCTGGGAGACAGGGACACAAAGCTTCACACAGCTGGGAACACAACAGCTTGTCAGGAAATAAGCACAGGACTTGTTTTCCTCGAGACAGAAGTTTGATGAGATCAGCCCATGCATTCAGCTGATGGCACAGAGTAACTTTCACCTTTTTTAGAGGCCCAGAAGATTGGAAGCTCCCATAAACTTTAATGAGATACTTCTCTAAAGCCATTAGTTGAAGCTGCTGAAAAGCAAATTATAGCCATTTGTGGGAGCTCGAGAAACTCCAGTAGTTATTCACTCAACAAGAGCTGGCACAGCAGCCTTCCCTTCATGGCATTGTCCCCTTTGTCAAGAACTTCCTCCTCTCTCAAGAGGTTTCAATTAAATTTTCCCAGGATGGGCATATTTTCCTTCCCACTTCTCCGAGGACCAGCCTGGAGCCGGATTCAGCTGAGCAGGAAGCCTGGATCACCAACTGGGCACTGATTGTGGGAAAACCACCATCCTCAGCAAACCAAGGTCTCACCTGAAGCATCCCAAGGGGGATGTAACAAGTGGCATCCAGAGATCCTGGCCTCTTGGCAACTGGATCTTTTTTAGAGAGACTCCTGATCTGGTCAGAGGAGAGGCGGATGTGGCTTTTGAACATATCAAATGGATTTACAGTGCTGCTAATGAAACCTGAGAAGAGGGTGAACCTCTTTGCTGCTTGGCTCTTCTATAAAATAGCTTTAAAAAGGCACAATACCTCTCAGCCTTTCCCCAGATAAGAGAGGAAATCTGGCATGTCACCTTCAGGCTTTGTCTACAGGGCTGAGTCATTACTGCAGCTAATTAGAGGCTTCAAGCTGATTATGAGGACTGCAATAAGTGGAGCTATAAAATCTCTAGGCCTGATACTCCTTAATACAAAAGCCACTCTAAGCTATCTCCTGGTCTTAAAATACCCCCGGATGATGTAAAGTGCTCTTAGAGCAAATGGGATGAGTCCATCTGCATTTTGAGAGAGTGGCACACATCACAGACCACCAGCATCTGAGGCTGATGGCACTCTCAAAGGCCCCATCTCCCCCCAGGTGAGGTGAAAGCATCTTTCTGGTCACAGAGAGTCAGCTCTTTCACAACAGATAAAAATCAAAAACATATATTCACGCAACTACCTAAAGAGCTGACTGGTATTGATCCAACAAAATCTTGTGAAGTCCATTTGTGGGTACCTCTAGGGGTATCAAGACCTTAACAAGTCAGTAAAACTCCTCTCTGGATTGGTTCTGCCAGGACTTCGGTGGCTGGATGCTCCCTGAACTTTATGTGCATTTTAAACTCTTTATAAGCCTAAGAGAAGAGCTCAACTTTTCTGTATTTCTGATACAGAGAAAGGAAAAGAGCTTCCTATGTTGTTTCAAAATAAAGCAATAGATACCATTCTCTATAGAACAACTTTTGAACCAATAGCACCAAGGATGCACAATGGTCTTGTAGCCTGGTGGTGACCATTTGAGAACAAGGTGCTTGCATCAAACAGAGAAGAACCACATTCCCCAAACCAGAGAGGACCTTGCCAACCCAGAAGCCTGATAGCTGCTCCATATCCATCCATAGGGTCCTACCAGTAGCTGCAGTGATGCATCCCAGGGTGAAAGACTATGCACAGGGCTGTAACCTTGGCACAGAAAGGAAACTGCAAGGGGAAGCCTTATCTGTGACCTAAGTACAGCTCCAAAAATATGACAATAGTCATGAGACCTGCCATCCCGGTCACCCGGTGTAGGGTTACTGCCGCGGTGACCTTTGGATTACAGCATCATCCATCACGGCTTCAAGTCAGCAGATACGTGCAGACAGCAGATTACATTTCCACAGGAGTAAAATAATGCAGGAAAGGCTGGTGAGTATGGTCCATCATCCCCAGCAGTTCCCTGAGCCTGTGGGCAGGGAGGGAAGGAGGTAGCTCATAGAATCATAGAATAGTTAGGGTTGGAAAGGACCTTAAGATCATCAAGTTCCAACCCCCCTGCCATGGGAAGGGGAACCTCCCTCTAAACCATGTCACCCAAGGATCTGTCCAACCAGGCCTTGAACACCACCAGCAATGGAGCATTCACAACTTCCCTGGGCAACCCATTCCAGTGCCTCACCACCCTTACACTAAAGAATTTCTGCCTTATATCCAATCTGAACTTCCCCTGTTTAAGTTTGAACCCGTTACCCCTTGTCCTATCACTGCACTCCCTAATGAAGAGTCCCTCCCCAGCATCTTTATAGGCCCCCTTTAGATACTGGAAGGTTTCTATGAGGTCTCCATGCAGCCTTCTCTTCTCTCGGCTGAATAGCTCAACCTTTCTCTATCTTCATGGGTTTGAAGTCACTGGAGCAACACCTCTATTCACTGTTGGCTCTGCAGTGTCTTGTGTACCGGAATTGGGGAGTTTAAACAAATAAGCCAAACTACTATATGTTCCCTCCTACTCACTCCCCAGGGCAGATCAGCCCTCTCATGTGCAGAGGCAGTGCTGCTGCTTAAAGGTAATCTGTGATATGTGAAAGAACATGAAAATCCAGCCAAACCAGTATGCCCAGCTGGTGGTATCAGTATCGGGGAGAGCACCTCGACCCTGGCTGGTGGAAACTGCAACTCCATCTCCTTCAGCCCAGGAATCCTGCCCTGCCCTAGCACCAGCGCTTTGGGCAATGGGGAGTGCAGAAAACCTCTGTGGTCACCTTTGATCGCCTGCAGAGTATAGATTTTAGGAAGGACCTTTCTCCTGCAATGGGAAATTTTGCTGTGGGTTAGCACAGTGGCAGCCCCACACCTAGTATGTTAGAAGAGGGTATGGGATCAGCATGGAACCCTCCATCAATGGAATTAGAGTTTGGATTGCTGCCATGGCTCTTTGAGGAGAAATTAGGATTAAGTACCATGAAGAACTGAGAAGCAACCTCCTTTTACATGAGGAAGGGATGCTTGTGTATAAATAAATACGTGTATGCATGCATACAAGCATTTTCTGATATAAATAAAAACACGTTTGCATGGATTTGCAATCTCATATTAAAACAAAAAGATGTGAAGACTTCTTCATGTCCTGAAACCTTCCTGCTGCCCTCACCTGTCTAAATGTCTGATCTGAAAGAGATGCTGTACCAGGATACAGGGAGGCAGAGTGGGGCAAAGGACTGGCACAGCTGGAGCTTGAAACACTTTTGGATCACATCTTGATCATGGCTAATATAAAAAAAGCACATGAACAGATCTTCCTGCCATCATTTCGGTGACATGCCATTTCCTACTTTCTCCATTCTCTCACTTTTCCTTCTGGGACTTCTCTCTGCAGACATTTCCCACTCTTAACCTGCTTTTCCCCCAGCCACTGTCTTCTGCCATGATTTTTTTTCCTTCTATTTCCTTCTCCATTTCCCCCAGGTAGCTCCACCCTTTTCAGCTGCAATGACTCTTCCCTCTCTGTTTCCTCTGGACCAGAAGGAGGAGAGTCCTGAACCCATCCCTTGTCCCAGATGCAAGAGGAGCACTGTGGATCATGAGCAGGGCACACTTCCAGACACGCTGTAGCTTTGCTATGAAGGCTGTCCCTTGCAAGCTGGACCCCAGCTCAGGAGATCTGCTCCTCTATGAACAGCATCGTGCTTGGGTTCCAACGCCAAACCTCTTGCATCAGTGTGTGGGCTGTGGTCTCCGTGTTTGCCACAGCAACAGTCCTTTGAGAAGCGCAGTGGTTTTGGGAAGAGCAGAAAAGCTTCCCTCGTGCTTGGGCTGATGGATTGCACTGACAGAGGACCAGCCCCTGCAGTGTGCAAGAGACTGCCACTGCAAGGTCAGGTAAATAGTAGAGCTGCAAAGTTCCCATCCAAATAGGGATCCAGGCTTTTCCCACGCATGGGATGCTCAGAACATGATTTGGGGTTTCTTCCAAAGCAAGGACCTACCTGCTTACTTCTGATCTGGTGGTTCCAAAGCTCAGGAAGCCTTAGATGGTTTGGAGCCTCTGCACCAGAACCAGAAACAGCTAACAGTGTGTGAGTTAGCAGCCAGAAAACATGCAGTGTTTGAACTATCAGGGCTGTATCTGCCACCGTTGTAAATCCTGCAGTTCTGACATGATTTTGCAAGCAGCACAGGGTGTGGGTCACCCGTGATTTCATCACAGAGCATCCCCAGTCTTGGAATTCACCACCTTGACTGGCGACCTGAGCAGCTTGGATGTGGTTGAGGGTAAGAGAGTTTAAGAGTGTGGATAAAACCTGTTCTTTGCCAATTGACCCCTTATACCCTAAATCCCTCAAATGCATGTTCCCAGCTTTGACAGGGCTATTGTGAAGCTGTGTCTAACAAAAGCCTTAAAAAAAAGAGCTACAGAAATTCTCCATCAGCTTCATGTTTCCCAAGGGGATGGGATGCAGGCTGCCAGATTCCCTCACCAACAAAATGCGTTTGCAGGAGGAAACACAGATTTATTGCAGAGTCTCTGGGTCCAGAATCTGGCAGCCCAGTCGGCACCCAAAATACCAGGAGTAAAAGGTCCAAAGCCTCTACCCTGGACTCCCAGCCTGGTTTTACACTAGCATGTACTAACATATACAGTATATATGGCCAGGGAGTCCCAAGCACCTTCCCTAGTGCAAGGTCTTGACCACCTCTGTGGGTAAATCATTAGCACAGCCCCAACAGATTTGGCTGAGCCAACCAGCCCTGTCCCAAACCATTCCATAGCACCTCTCACAGCTCTGTGATGGGCAAAGAAGTGATTAAGTGGGCACCTTGCTTGCAGAAGAGGTCTCTGGTGCCTTTGAGGGATGCACCTAAAGCCAAAGGCAGACCTGACCAGCCGAAAGAAGCGGTAAATGCTCCATCCCTGGCAGTGTTCAAGGCCAGGTTGGACAGAGCCTTGGGTGACATGGTCTAATGGAAGGTGTCCCTGCCCATGGCAGAGGGGTTGGAAATGGGTGATCTTAATACCCCTTCAAACCCAAACCATTCTATAACTGTATGGTTCAATAGAAAGAGAAATGTGCTTTAAAAATACTCACCTGGAAGTGCCAAGTGGAGCAGAAGCAAAGTGAGAAAAGAGACATTTTTCTCTCTGGCTCATTCGTATATTTTCATCTGCTCCCACAAGTGCACCAGCACCCGTCTGAGCCGCCCAAGAGGAGCCAGCATGGAGGAAAACAAGCAAAAAGCTGCCCTAATAAACCATGTCTATAACAGAGCCGCCACTGTGAGCACACATAAATAATAGTAAACCAGCATGGAAAAAATGTCTGTGGTTGCTAAGCAAATTAGTGTTCCAGCATAAACTCCAAGTATAAATTAGCTCAGGGTGTGCACATGGAAAAGCAGCCTTTGCAGGGAATGGGATGCTTAAGAGCTGAATGCTGGACAAGGCAGTAATGTTTGGTGGGAAGAGAAGTTAATGCCCCGTTGTTAGAAAAGTGGGCTAGGTAGGAGTGCACTAGTGGTGCACTGCTCCCATTAAATCTTTCCTGCATGTGCTCTGGGGGGAGCTCTGGCTAGCTCAACTCCCCTGTACCTTTTTTCAAGCATATAATAAGGTAATGGCTTGTAATTCCTCATGCAAGGCTTCCCATGTCTTCCAGGTCGATCCAACGCTCCCATTTTGCTCTCCTGGAGCGGGTCCTGGCCATGTCCCCTGTGGCATCTTGAGGCAAAGCTGATCACACAACAAAATGGTTAAAAGGCACCAGAAATAGCAGGGACTATTTGAAAAGGCAGTTCCGTGCCAGGAAGGCAGCAGAGAGAGCTTGGGAAGAGAGGGAAAGTCGCATTACAATCCCTGCATTGATAGTGCATGCTGAGTGCGCTTTTCATTGCTCACTGCTGTGGAGAGACAGGAGAGGGTTATTGAGCCATTCCCCATCCTGGTCCCACTGGCTCCAGTGGTGTTGGCCTTCTTGTACTCCTTACAGATGGGGAGGAGAAGCTGATTCTGTGCTTTATTTCCCTTTAAAACACATCTTTGTTGGACTCAGCAGCATGCTAAGACTTCAGTGGGATATTTTCAGTAGCTGTGAGTTGTCCTGTGGTTAAATAATAAATACGGCAACAAAACACTGATACATTTTCCTAGTACAGGAGACAGAGCATCTATTGTCATCAGTTGTTAAGAAGTGCTATTTTTATATGCAGTCCCTGTCCTCCTATTTTATCCAGTTGCCTGTTCCCCGAATGCTTTACTGGAGCAGATGTTAACTGTATGCCATTAACTCTTACTGTATATTCCTCTGATATTCAGCAGTTGCCAACTTTTTGTGAAGTCTTGCTACAGAGAAATGAAAATTAGATGGCCAGTGCTATTCAGCTAAAGAGATTTCATTTCCTAATTCTCCAAAAGAGGGTATAAGCAAGCAGCTTTACTCAGATGAGCAACTACTTTGGAATGAACTTGTGTCCTACACAAGTAAATCCTTTATAATGAATTCTGTCTGTGAACATTTGCCATCTAAGTGTTGCATGGTGTAATGCAAGGAAAAAAGCTGAACAACAAGAGGAATTTAAGTTTTGAAATGCTTTAAGAGTTCTAAAACCCTTCATTGCCTCTCTGAAGTGCATATTTCCTACCAGTAATCCTACCTGGAATTTTTCCTGTTAAATACAATGTTTTTTCTGAGACTGGCTTGTAAATCAGGACTATAATGGGACCCACTGAGAGATTCACCATCTCCATGGGAAATTAGGAAGGCTAAGTATGTCCAGATTTAAAAGCACCCACAGAAAACTGCAAGGGATGGTAACCAAAATCTGCTCCACAATGCTCCATCCAACTTGTATTAAAGAAATGCACTCTGCAACTGAGGAGCAGCAATTCCTGCAAAGGTAAATGAGCCCGTCCATGGTGTCCTCAGCCCTGGTTCAACAACAGCACGTGTGCTTGGCTATGCAAAGACGGGATTTGGCCTTTCACTACCATCACATGAAAAATGACTTCAATATGACAAATGAGGTGGTACAAAACCTAGCTGGAGCATGACTCGTGTTTAATTTCCCGGGTATAACTCAGCAAACTTCCGTCCACGAGGCTCCACGTGGCTTCTTTCATTAAACTGTACAGCATGTACCAAGCTCCCTGTCTTTAAGGTGACATTTCAAACCCCCAAAGGGGAAGGACGGTTGTCAGGGCTGTGATTAAAATAGAGCCTTGTTTGTTGGCATGACTTCTACTCAGCTCCTGGGTGATGTGGCAGCGAGCCCTGCCACCTCTCCCAAAATAAGATATGCCTCAGATGGATGCGCATGGAACATCCCACTGGATGCTGTCGGCTCCTAGCCTGCACTTGTTTGCACCCTTCCTAGTTGGGCTACTGATTGCCTCTGGTCAGCTTTCCATCATTCGAGCATGAGGACACCCAGGATGCATGCACGAGTCTCAGATGGGACAGTAGAGCCATTCTACACATGGGGAAGCAAACTCAAAGATCTGGTACCACCTACAACAAAGCACAGTGGTTGTACAGAAGCACAAGAGCAATAATTTGGGGTCCTAAAGCTGCATTTGCTTGTGCTCATGAAGATCAATGTCTTTTGCAGGACCACGACGATTTGTAGGAAGCCCCAGAAACTGATGTTCCATAGCATGTCCATCACCTGGCACAGCCTCACAGCCCTGGTAGTGAACTCAGCCCCAGATATAAATAGGGCTGAGCCAGTGTGGCTGAGCCCACATAAGCAGCTTTAATGCAACACCTGCTAATCACTGGCTCCTGGGTGAGACAGATACGCAAAGCTGCCCTGCCAGGGTGGGTTTCCAGAGCTCACACTGGAAGAGTAACCATCCAATGACATTACTGTCTCAAATGGAGCAAAAAGGATAAGGGGGAGCAGCTGTGGTCATGTGTCGTGTTGGTTGGGGTTAGACCTGGAAAGGTGCTCATGTGTTGGTAGGGGAAAGGTGGAAAAAAGAGGAGCTTTGCAAGGGAAAATGAGACAATAAAATACTTTCATTACTTTCACAATCTTCTTGAAAAAAAGCCCTATAAGGAACCCCAAAGCTATTTTCCCAGCTGGCAAAACAGCCTAAATCTCCTAAAAGCAATAAGTCAGGAGGCAGCTGCTTGTGTTTCATGCCATGGCATGTCTCATCCCTGGACAGTAAGCTTAAAGCACAAACCTCATTGCCACTTATCTGCAGACATACATTTTCACTGAATCCCACTCTGACTTTGGTAGCCTGATAGGGACGTGATACTTAACCATGACCCAGCCCTCATCAGCTTGTAGTTGTCCAAGTGTCTCAGATCTCCGCTTTTTTATCTAGCCACGTATCCCAGCTGTTTCAACAGCTTCCTTGGAAAAGGCACAAGCTATGAAAACACCCTCTTCCTTCTAACAATACATCCTCTACCTGTTCTCCCCTCCTTCTCTACATCCTCCAGAGTCCTACCCAGTGTTTTTGGCAGGGATGCCAGCAAACAGGAACCATGCGTGACTCAGTGGCACTTCTCTTCTGAAGGTGAGAGCTGACAAGGGCTGGGTGAATGCCAGTGCTGGAACTGAGGCCATCTCAAACCCAGCTGATCCACCTTTCCCAGCTGGAAGCAGATGACTGTGTCTGCCCATCACCAGGCAGCCCTGCAGAGTGAAAGGCTGGATGAAATACGTACAATGCAACATAAGTATTGCTGTAGGTTGTGAGGATGAGTAGGTTTTCTGCTCTTTCTAACCAGGAAAATCATAGAATCATAGAACAGTTAGGGTTGGAAAGGACCTTAAGATCATCAAGTTCCAACCTCCCTGCCATGAGCAGGGACACTTCCCACTAAACCATACCACCCAAGGCTATGTCCAGCCTGGCCTTGAACACTGCCAGGGATGGAGCATTCACAGCTTCCCTGGGCAACCCATTCCAGTGCCTCACCACCCTTACA